>JASAOC010002100.1:0-176250 GCA_030849835.1 Herpetomonas samuelpessoai | reverse complement strand
ATGGGACCGCCTCAGCAGTCAGACGTCACCATTCACTGTCCAGGGTGAACCCTTTTGGTAATATAAGAAAAAAAATATATATATCCAACAGCAACACAAAAGAATTTACCTGCTGTTGCGCCTCAGCGGTGCTAAGACAGTGTTCCTTTCCCGCGAAGGGGGAATCTTTTGTTAGGAAACTAGCGTTCCTTTTCTTCTTTTTTTTTTGATTTGTTTTCGGAGTCGCCCACTTCTTCGCGTGGAGCAACCTAGTATCCGCACGAAAAACGAAGGGAGGAAGAAGAAAAGAAAAGAGTGACGACCCATTCGTGCACAGACGAGGAGGGGCGGTTCCATCCCTGTAGCGGCAGTGCGCAAGTGCTATCAGGCCAATGATTTTTTTTTCTTTGTCTTGAAGCTTGCGGCGAGAAGATTTCCGCTCCCGCGGTGCCTGTCGTGGGGCATCGCTGAGAGTGAGGGTAGTAGAAGGCAGAGAGCGAGAGCGAGACACCGCTACCCATCCCTGCTTGATGCCGCCTCGAAGAATTGAATCACTTTTCACATTCAATTTTTTTTTTTTGTAAAAAGATATGCAGCTCACGTGGTGCGTAAAACAGGAGAGTGAATGAAGGAACCAAATCAACTTTTCTTTTTCGTTTCGTCTCCTGGTGGAAACACTGAACATCAAAAAAGAAAGAAAAAACACGAAATATTCGTGCGTTGCTTTGTAAATGCTCACATGAAAAAAAAAGGAAAGAGAAGTGAATTGCCGAATGACGCCAGAGATGGTGTATCGTTCCGTTTTGTCTTCTTTTTTTCTTTCTTTCTCTTTTCTTGCACTGTTGTTCCACCAGAGAGGTTTTGGTAGATGTGCATGAGAGAAGGAAAGGAAAGGAAGAAGAATAAAATGTGGGGACATCAACAAGGACAGCGAGAGAGGTTTAAAACAAACAAACAAAAAAAAAAGCTGTTATGGCTGCTGGTGTTGGAACGAGGCGACCGATACCCCTTGAAGTTTCGCATCGCATTTCGTCTCTCTCCAGCGGAAGAGAGACAGAGAGAGAGAGAGAGAGAGAGAGAGGAGTGGAGGGTGGAAGAAAAAAAAAAAAAGAATACCTTCGGTTTATTATTGGTACGGAGGTGGGGAGGAACAAGTCCGAGGATAACAAAGCAGACCCAAATACACGGGGAAAAAATAAATAATCATGATCATGATAATAATAGCACACGTGAATGTATATACGCACCAAAATGGGGGACAAAGAGCTGATGCGCAAGCGTCCAAGGAATAGAAAACAAAGAAGAAAAAATGAAAAAATAATGGAGAAGAACATCCACAGAAACTTGCATCATTTTCTGTTTTTTTTTGTTTTTTTTTTGTTTTTGAGTGTTGCCTTCCTTCTGTTCGTGGTGTGATGAACCACCCAGAGTGCGACGCAGCACAGGGGGGACGGTGACAGTGAGAACAAGGGTTCACAGAATCCTAAACAAAAGGCAAACAACAACTAAAAAAAAAAAAAACAACTCTCAAAGACGCAAACCAACATGGAAGAAACGGAACGAAAGAGGAATCTTCCAGCGCCGGTGTCATGAAGAAACAGGGGGTTGTCTTTGGAAGCAGGGTTCCCCAGAACAAGTTCATCAAGAGGATGAAGAGAGCGTGCTGGAGAGCACATAATGCGAAATGATGAGAGAGAGACACGCACACAGTGGATGCACGGGAGATGAGGGAGGCAAGAGAATCCCTCCCCATCTCCAAACTCACGGAACAGTGAAGCATTAAAAAAAAAAGAGGGACAACACACACACAAGGGCGGCGTGAAACCATCATGTAATTCAGCGACAACGTTCGAGAGGGGGGGGGGGGGAAGTCCACTACCCGTTGATTAATAAGACAGCGACAAAGAGGGAGAAGAGGGAAACCCCAAAGGCGGTGATCATGGTGAACTTGAGCTTGGCGTTATCCATGTGCGTGGGAAAGTTGCCTACCCATGCAGACACAACGCGTGGGTGCTCGTCCGCCATCGTCGTGATCTCCTCTTCCTCGTCACCATCGTCGTATTCGGTATCCGTATCGTGTATTTGGTTGTCAGCGGGCAGGGTCTTGGCTCGAACAGGAGGAGCCGGAGCTTTCAGGATGATGGGCCGGGGCACGTCTAGCTGAATAGCCATGCCATTGCCCTCTGGGGAGGCGGCGCGTGTCCGCTGTGCCAAGGGGATGCGGGGGGCATCCTGCGCAAGGTCCGCGCAGGCGCAGACACACGCACGCGCGTCGTCCTCCGGAACAGGGTGTGCGGGCATGGCAACCACAGAGATGCTCGCGCCATCGCGCGTGACTCGCCTCATATCCACCAAAGGGGTAGCATCCGTTGTTGTGGTGCTTGGCTTGGGGGCGAGCCGTTTGTGAAAGTGCTGTTGGTGGCGAAGGTACGAGCGCGCCTCACGCGCGCCGTCGAGAGCAGGGCGACGCTCCATCATGAGCAAGTCGTAGTCGTCCAGCCGCGTGGGGGACGCCCCGCGGCGGTGGCGGCGTCGGTCCTTCGTAATGGAAGGGGCCACAGGGAGGCGCGCGATGGTAGGGGTTGTGGCGGGGTTCCCCTTGTCATCGAAGGTGGTGATGCTGGTGGTGGCTGTTGCCGTTGTTGTGGTTGACACTACAGTGTTTTCGGTAGCGACCTCTCCGTCCGTCTCGCGTTTCTCGTCGTCGTCCTTGTGTGAGTTCTCTTGTGTTCGTGCGTAAGTCTGTGTGTTCTCTGTGTGTTCGAATGTCTTCCTCTCTGGTTGATGCGGCTCTGTCTCTTGGAACTCTTCTGTGTCTGTCGTCACGACAGCATCGCCGCCTGCTTCAGCGACATGGGCGTCGTCGTGGCGGAACAGCGCATTCAATGGGGCCTCCAGGGTGAGCTCATCGCCATCCGCGTGGGCCCACTCTACCTCTACCGGAGGCGCTGGCGCAGGTTCCCGTGCCTGCGCCGCTGCGGCGCTGGGGGCGTACGGGAGCAGTTTCACGGGGTGCGCGCACGCCCGTTGACAAAAGGTGACACAGTGCGGCGGTCCGCCCGCCTCTATCGGAAGCACTTGGGGCCTCATGTCCCTTCTCGTTCGCGATCCTTGCCGATGCGTTCCGGATGTGTCTACAGGAAATTCCGGAACGGTTCGGACCGTGGGCAGGGAAGGGACCAACAGCGCGTCGGCGAGTGCCACAGCAGGGGCGTCTCCCTTCCGGCCGGTCTGCGGTGCGTGCGCATCCGTCACCTCCAGCGCTTGTGCCGTCGCGGCGGTCAGCAGGGCCAAGGTGACAAGGCCGGCGGCAGAGCGCACGAACGCGCTGCTGGAGCCACCGCCGCGGCGTTCCAAGGAATTCTGGCAGGGTGGAGAGGCGTCTGACATGCTTGGGCAGATGTGCTTCTTCTTTAGAAAATGATATATTTTTTTAAAGAAGAAAAATCCTGTACACAAAAGGAAATCAAGAAAGAAATACAAATGGTGTGACTATACAAAAGGGATTGAAAGGTGAAGCGAAGAAAAGAAAGGGGTAAGGGGGTGGGGAGGTGGGGGTTAAAGCACCCCTGACAGGCTGACGGTGAAGAGGAGAAAGCAGGAAGTAGACTCAACGAAAGATGATTGCGGGGGGTGAAGAAGAAAAGAGAGGAGAAAAGAAAATGTTCTTTTTTGTTTTCTTTTCTACGTTTTCCTTTCACATCCGCGCGGATCACGATATCAGGAAAAGCAGTGGGTGTGCGCGTATGAGTGAGGGGGGAGGGGGAGGGGGTAAGAGAGTTGCAAGGAAGGGGTTATACATTCATCATTGTAGGCGGAACATCAATCACTGCACACACTCGCACACGGGCGCTGAGGAGATGGGTTCCACCAGTAACCTCACGATGTTCCATCTATTTTCCCATTGTAGTCTAGGATCCTTCTTTAGGTATTCCTGCCTCGTGCCTCGCCACACCTGGAAGGGATGTGCACCTCAGAAGCGCAAGCCCCACTACCAAGTTGCGACGATCGGAACAAGGATAGAGAATATTCTCTTTTCTTGCAGTCCATCTCTCCACGGATTTTTTTTTCTGTTGCTTTTGTTTTTGGATGTTAGCATGGGGACAGGACGTGTGAGAATGAGAAAAAAAAAAGATAAGAGCAATGACACCTGCAGCTGCAAGCAGTACAAACCAGAACCACAAGCAGGAACATGTGTCGACGAACCCGTTGTCGGCACATCGACCAAGATGAGGCAAACACAAGGCTTTCTCTCCTCCGTCTTCTGCGAAAAGGCAACAAACCACCCAACGTGCGCGAACGCAGCGGGGGGCAGTGAGCAGAAAGAGGAGCAAGAAAGCAAAGGCTGAGATGATGAAGGAGAAACGCTACCGTGTGATAGTGCGTGTGTGTACGCATCGCTTTCTCCCGCTCTCCCCCCCACATGCATTTCAACCTCTTTCCCTTCACTTCTTCACCTCGTCGTCCATGAAATCCATGAACGCGCTTGCGGACTCCACCGCCGCTGTGTCCTGCTTTCGAAAGATATCATAGCCGTCATCAGAACTATATACAGGGTTCGTGTGCACATCCGGGTTGAAGTCCTTGAGCAGCACGCCGCTGTACTTATCGATTTCACCGACAACTTCAGGGGTGTAGAGCACTTCACGCACACGCAGAATGGTGGCCGCGTGATGGGCGTCCGACCAGCGCGTCTGACGACGACCGGGAGACGCAAACAGCGACACCACATTGCGCATCCGACGCTGCTCCTCCACATCCGCGACAACGCGTGCGTGCTCAAGGAACGGCCGGCCAATCGCCGTGAAGCTGGCGCCACCAACCATCAGCACCTTTTTAAACGCGATGCGGCTCCCAATGTCGGCGCGCATGCGCTGGACTGCAATGACATCACCAGGACTCACCTTGTACTGATGCGTGCCGCAGTACACCACCGCAAACTTGGGACCGTCCAGCAGCGGCGACAGGGTCTTGGTGATGGCTGGGCTCTTGCTCTTGAGCATTTTTTTCTTCTTCCTTTCGCAAAACAAACAAGCAAGAACAATTTCAACTTCACGGATGCGAGACACAGACAAATACAACAGAAGGCGAAACCATAATAAATAGTGAGGGAAAGAGGGAAGATGTTCGTGAGCTCATGTGTACCTATTGCAGGACGTACAAGTAGCCCTCCGCGTTACGGTGCACAAACGAAGAGTGCGACGAGGGGGTGCTGCTTTTTCTTCTTTCTTCTCGCTGCTGCCTCCGCTGGCACTGTGCTCTCCGTGAAACGGACGAGGTAAAGCTGAGTGGCAACCTCACATATCATGCATTCGGCTCGGCGTTGCGCTTCCGTTTGCAAAATCATTCTTGTGGGCTACTTTTCTTTTCTTTTTGCTCTTCTGGGTTCGGTGGATAGGCTTGGTATACACCAATGACCGTCTTCCTGTGCGGGAGTGGAACATCAATCGGAGTAAGGTGCTCCGAGGAGGGGGGGGGGGGGGGGGGAGGGAGAGGAAAGCAACGAAAACACCTCAGCGTCGTTGTGAAAGGACACTTCTCATTTCCGCCGTCCTGCCTGCAGCGCCGCGTACTTCTGCCGATAGGTCTCAGGAGAGGCCGGGCCCCCTGTCGCAGCCGACGGTGTCTGACGGACAGGTGTGTGGAGGTCAGAGGCTGGTAGCACAGCGTTGCGTCCTCCCTTAGCCCCACCTCCCCCAGCTGGCGACAAGCTTGCCTGAGACTCCTGCCCCAGCTCCTGCTGCACGTGCAGCATTTCCTTGTACATGCGCAGCGTCTGACCATCCTGTCGACGGGACGCTTCGAGCTGCTTGACCTGCTCCTGCAGCGCCGCGATTTGCCGTCTCTTTTGGGACAGCTCGTACTGCAGCGCGAGTGGGTCTTCATCCTCTTCCGCCCCGTTGTGGGCCCCAGAGTGTGCGGAGGAAGAGGATGAAGAAGATGACGAATCAGCGATGGGGCGTCGTGATGAACGAGCCTTGGATCGCTGCCGCGTGGTGCCATCGTCTCCCGGGGCTTGGGGTGCAGGGCTCAGATGGCTTCCTGTGGAGGAGTCTGACGTCAATCCGTTGCCTTGTCGGGAAACGCCATTGCCGCCTGCTGCTGATGTTGTGGCAGCTACTGCTACTGTGACGGCAGGTTTCCTCGCTCTTGTCGGTTCGGGTGCTGCCAAGCACGCCAGCAGAATGCTTTCGCCGTAGCAGGACAGCTTCTGCTCAATGCAGCCCTCCCACGCCAGCCGCCAGTGGTACAGGTACCGCACGATGCGGAAATTGTGCGCCTCAATGACGGCCGAACGACTCGCCTCTGCGTGAGCCTCTTTGGCGGCGGCGCGGTCTTGTGCTCGGGCCGTCTCTTGCTTGACGAGCTGCCGCATATCAGCCTCGGCCTCCGACTTGGCCTGCGCCAGCTGCTGCGCGCTGTCTGCGCGCATTTGGTCTAGTTCAGCGGCGTGCGCCTGAGACAACTCCTGCGCCAGCTGACGGAGGGCAGCTTGCTGTGCCTCCGCCGCAATGTGCGCTTGCGTCTGTAGTTTCGTCTGTTCCGATCGACGGTGCTGTGCCAGAATGTCTTCGGCTTTGGCTCGTTCCGCTTCACGGGCGATCTGGGCGTCGTTTAGGGCATCCTGCAGAGCCTTGACCGTCCCCTCGCGTGCGGCAAGGGCCTCGGCGAGGACGTCGGCCCTTCTCTTTTCCGCGGCGGCGTCCTTGCGGACCTCAGCAAGCTGTTCCGACAGCTGGTGCAAGGCATCCGCGGTGATGGTGTCATGGTTGACTTGCACCTCCCTTTCTGATCGTGAGGAGTCCGTCGGACGGGGCTTGGGCGCTTCTGTCGCGGTCGCAGTCGCAAGGGCAGCCTCCAGATGTTTCCCCTTATCCTTTTCTTGTTCTAATTCGGATTGCAACATGCGAATGGCATCGTCCTTGGCTGCCACCGCGTCAGTGTGCTGGGCAGCCGCCTCACGAAGGGCACGCTGAGATTCCCGCTTGGCGTCCTCGAGGGCGTCAGCCTGGGCGCGGACCGCCGCATCCCTTTCCCTGACGAGCTCCAGCGTTTCTGCCTTGTGCGTGTCTTCCTGTCGTCGCAGTCGTGCGGCGGCGTCCTGCAGGTCGCGTGCGAGTCGGTCTCGCTCGCGTTGCAGGGCCCGTGCTTCTTCTGCCGTGTGGGCAAGCGCGTCCTTGGCGTCGCTGCCCTCCTGCACCGCATCTGTGAGCCTGTCGCGCAGCTGACGCGCCGTGGCGTCCTGCTGAATCTTCTCTGATGCAGCATTGCTCTTGGTGGTGCGCACCTCCTGCTTCGCTGCGTCACGCTCCTGTTCCGCAGTTCTACAGGCCTCTTCCAGCTGTGCGACACGTTCTTCGAGAAGCTGGTGAAGTGCCCGCTGCTCTGGGCTGGGGCTTCTTCGGCCTTGCTGCTGCTGCTGCTGCGACAAGTCCGAGGCGTTTGACGGAGAGCGACTCACACGCGATGCCTGCTGCAGCTGCTGTTGAAGCTGATGGAGCTCCACCGCGTGCTTGCCGCGCTCCGCTTCCACCAGTTTTTGCCATTCCGCCATCCGAAAACGCGCGTTGGCGAGCGCCTTCTCCAGTTCCGACACCCGCTGCTGCAGGAGCTCCGCATCGGGCACTGAAGATGTAGCGGGCGCTGCCTTCACATGGACGGGTGCGGCGAGAGGCGGGGGCAGGTCGGCATCTGTCTCGACACCCTTGTCGCACAAGGTGACGCGCGCGTCGACGGCAACACTCACCCCGGGTTCTCTTTCCTCCTGCCGCGACTTTTGTTGCTGCTGCTCTTGCTGCTGCTGTTGGAGCAGCTGTTGCTGTTGCTGCTGCTGGAGCTGCTGCTGCAGCTGGAAAAGGTCAGCCTCCCGCTCCCAAAGTTGACGCTGCAACGCCTCTAGCGTCTCTTCGCGCTCCGCCAGGCGCTCTTCGGTGTCCTTGAGCTGCGAAAGGAGCCATGACGCCTTCTGTCCGGAATGGGAGAGCCTGTTCTGCAAGTCCGCGAGCGCAGTGACGGCGGCTTGGCTTTTGTCGGGCGTGTGGAGAGCGCCAAGGTAACGAGGGGTGTCGGCTTCCCCTTCCAGGTCTGCAGCGATGCCACGGTTGGTATGCCATCGGGCAGTAGGGGTCGGCCCAGGGGAATGCGTGTCTGGGGTCCCAAGGAACGTTTCTCTTTGCGGCGCATCAGCAGGAGGACGACGCACGCTTGGGACATCTGTCGGAGCCGCCGCATGGGTGGTCGATGGGACGAGAATGACGGCGGGTGCAGACGACCCTTGGCCAGAGGTGCTGGCGCTGGTGGTGGAGGCGGCCGGCGGATCCCCTGCAAAGGTACGGGTGCGATCCCTCGCCGTGTTGGAGTGCGGCGGTGACGCCGCAGGAGAGCTCTTGAAGGAGGAGAGCTTGGGAATCTCCTTTCCCTCGATCTCATGGATGGCGGTGTTGTTGCTGTGGTGAGGGAAGGAGGATTGGAGCAGTGCGTCGTGCAGAGGAGTGACGCGCGAGGCGAGCAATTCGCGCGGAGGCGCTGCCATGGGATGGCCATCGTCGCTATCCAGCGAGGCGTGCAGCGCGCTCGCATTCGGACCGTGCAGGCTTGATGTCGGATCGACATGCACCCCATAACCGCTCTGTAGGAAAGTGTCTTGTGACGTCACGAGGATGCCTTCGTCTGTCCTACACGGGCTCTCGCCATGCTCGTTGTTGTCTCCGTCATGCGTGTCGTGGGCGCTGGCGGTGCGTGTGGCCGTGGTGTGGGACGCTGTCGGCGCGCGGCCTCCCGACGTTGTGCTGTCCATGAGCTGCGCATGCTCATCGTCTTGTGGAGCCCCTCCGCGATTGTCTGCCGCCCTGCTTCCAAAGTGTGTGATCGCTTCCTCTAGCAACGACTTGTCTGCGTTCGCGTGAGGCCCGGACGTACCGCCACCCGCTCTGTGTGGCGTGGATGCCGTGGAGACGGAACTTGGGGACAGCGTGACGTCCGCTGTCCCCACGCCCGGCGGCAGCGGCGACACGGGGAGGCCCTCACATGGCAGGCTGGTCTGCGTCTGCGCATCCACAAGCTCCGGCTTCGTCGTGACCATCACCGGCTCAAGCGGATACGCGGGTGGCGTAGGGCTTGCTCGCCGACTGCTATCCTTCTCGTTGCCACCAGGTGAGGGAGAGGCTCCGCGTGCGCCGCCGACCGAGACCAAAGACAGCAAGCCTGGATGGGAGCATTCATTCATGGCGTTATCGCTACTGCTGCCGCCGCCACTGCCTTCGCTGCCGTTCGGCCTGACACCTGCGGAAAGGGTTCCGGCGGCGAAGAGCGGGGAGGTGGCGATCGGGTCCTCTGCCACACGCACGTGCGGGCGATGCCCAAAAGGTGCTGCCAAGGCGCCGTATTGCATGCGCACAGGGGAAGCACGCGCGTCCTCTAGCGACGGCGAGCCCTGCGGTGGTCGACCCTGGCGAACTCCCCGGATGCCACTGCTGGTGTGGGTCTGGCTCGTGCTGTTGCCTTCGCCGTGGTGCCGTGCAGTGGGGGAGGGGGTTGCCAACAGCGAGCTCCCTTGCGGGGCGTTGGGGATGGACGCGAAAGTGTAGTTCCCCATGGCGGTCTGCGAGTACGCGGCGGGGTTGAGCGGGGCGTACAGTTCCGAGGCGCCGCGGCTCAGGGACGCCGCTCCTGCCCCGAACCCGTCCGAGTCGGTCGCGTCGCCGCCGCTTCTGCGCGGGCGGTGATAGGTGGAGTCGTCTGAGGGCGGGGTCGGGCACTGGGAGCCTTGGAAGGCCTGGCTCAGATCCGCTTCTTCGCCTTCTTCATTGCCAAGGGGGGACGTGCCGGTGTGAAGACAACCGACACCTCGTGCGTGGCCCTTCGCCCCCCCGTCGCGTACCTCACCACCACCATCCCCACAGCCGCCGCCGCTGTTGCCGAGGACAGTAAAATCTGGCATGCTGGCGGTGTGACGTCGCGAGGTAGGGGGCTGCCCGCCTTCCTCCTCCTGTGGGCTTCGGCGTCGCTTTGCCCTTAGCGACGCACGCCAGTCGCCCGGCGCGGTGCCAAGGGCGAGGCTCAGCTCTTCCAGGATCTGCTGCGCAAGCGCAAGGGTCTCTTCTGCTTTTGGATGTGGCTGTGTTTTGTCCTTGGGCATGTCGCCTTCCTCGTTGTCGCGGTCAGGAAGAACCACGACAGGTTCGGAGAAAGACACGCGACGTGGACGACGGCTAGGAGGATCGCTTTGTGGGGATTCTGCTGCTGTCTCCTCTGAAAAGACAATCTCCGCATGTCCGTCTCCGCCCCTGACAAGGGAGGCAGGCGCCTTTCCACCATGGTCTTGTCCCTTGTCCTCTTCGGTGGCAGGTGAGGATGCAGGCACGATGGCAATGTTCTCTGGTGCGTTCTGCTTCATGTCGTCGCACAGCTGGAGCAGGTCAAGGAGCTGATCCCTCGCCTCCTCCACCGCCTGCCGCAGCGCAGCGAGTGCCTCTCTTGCGTTGCCGTCGTCTGTCTGGTCGGAGGTGCGTCCGAGGATGGCGTCGTCGCGAGGTTTGTGTGTTTGTGTGTTCTTGTCTTGCATGCGTGGTGGCTGGCGGGCCGCCTCCCAGTTCTTTTCTGGTGGTGTGGTGTCAGCTTGCGCGGGGTTCCCTTCCTCTCGCGGTGCAAGGCTCGGTGGTGTGCCTGCTACTCGGGCACCCTCACATGCCGTCTCCGTCGCACGTTCCTCCTCTCCGGCGGCAGCAGCCCCGGCGCGGTCAAGCGCAGCCTCTGCGTCAGCGGTGCAGGGGGGCGTGATGGCCAGCCAATGGGGGAGAATCCAGGTGGTGAAGATCTGCGCAAAGAGAGCGTCCTTAGCTTCGGATGCCCACCGGTCAATCAGCGCTGACTCCCGCACATCCTGCAGGGGCGGCACCGACAAGGGAGGGGCTGCTGTGGCGGCGGGTTCTCGGTGCGCGTGCGCGGCCGTCGGCGCCTTCTCTGTCGCGTGCTGCGGCGTCGGGGCGAGCGAGAGGGATAGCGGGGTGAGCTTTTCCTCGCCTTCGTTGCCCGCACCCGCACCCCATGAAACGGTGTTGTGGTGCTGCGTGCCGGAGGACGGAGTCATGCCGCGGACGTTGTTCGAGGTGCTAAGGCTCTCTGAAAAGGCTCGCCCCGCCGCGCGTGCCACACCACCACCACCACCACCGTTTCGCATCCCCGTGACCGTGCGTGTACTGGCGCAGCGAGTAAAGGTCATGATGGTGAAGGCGTGATCAAAGGCAACCGTCGGCATCGACACGGCCGCGCTGGTGCTCTCTGCGGGTGTGTGCGGGTTAGGGCTGCCCGGGATGTCCTCTATCCCCGTCGGTGCTGCTGCTGCGGCAGCGGCGGTGGGTCCACTGGTGCTGCTGCCGTGTGCGTGGCGATCGGGTGTGGGTGCGAGAGAAGGCGGCGTCGCCGCATTCAGCGTTGGAGGAATGAAGAGGGTGACGGGGAGACGGAAGAAGTTGCGCGAGGTGCCAAAGTGCGAGGGATGGGAAGACTGCCTGTGCAGCTGCGGATGTCCACGGTGGTGGCGAGGGGACAGGCTTGGCGATGCAGGAGCAGAGACCGGTCGCATGGCCCTTTCCGTGGCCTCTCCCGCACGCGTGCTGGTGTCTTCAGTGGCGATGTCTGGTGTAAGGATAGGCGTTTGTGACGGCCCGCTGCCCCGAGGGCGTTGCGTATTATTATAGGTGCTATTCTTGCTTCGATCTAGCGTGCTGCTTGCGGTGCCAGGGCGGTGCTCCTCCTCCTCTTCCTCGTCGCTGCCGTCAACACCGTCATCAGTGCTGCTAGGGCAGAAGAGGGGTCCGCCTTCGCGAAAGGCAGCGCCGGCACGAGCAAGCGCGTCAGGATCAAACACGGGTGCACGATTGCCACGGAGGGCGGCGGGAGCGGTCGCCCCGTGCGGCATCGGCGCGAGGTGTGCGCTGTCGGTCGTCGATTTCAAGGCCGAAAGCGCGGTGAGCGACTCCACGACACTGGGGCAGTCCTGTGCGGGGTCGACGTCTCCCTTGGAGGCGTCTTCAAAATTCACGGTGAGCGCGCCAATGAGCTCTGTGAAGCGACGCTGATGCGCCGCCTCCGGATGAGTGCCATGAGTGCTGTTCACATCATCCAGGGGCTTAAAACCTGTCGGCATGTTGGACTGCTCACTGCTGCTTCCCTCGAGCCGGTCACGCGTTGGACGTTCACCCATCCTCGCTGTCGTCGCCCCGCTTTCCCCGCCTACGGGCACCAGCTCCACCACAGAGGGGTGTCCTTGCTGTGGCGGCTCTCGGTACGTCCGGAAGGAGTCAAAGGCTTCGTCGAGCGTGTGACGCCGAAACTGCGGGGTGTAGGATGCTGCCACTGGCATAAGAGGCGAGTACTCGCTGGTGCCGCCGCTGCTTTCACAGGGGAGACGAGTGGCGACACGAAAGGAGGGCTGCGCGTAGCCGAGCGGGCGAAACCCTGTTCCCACTGTACTCGTCCGGTCGGGTGACATGTCCGTCGTGGCGGCCGCGGGGGCCGAGGAGGCGAGGAAGGAACCGGAAGCCTGCTGCGGGATCGGGTGGCCCGAGGCGAAGAGGACATCGTCCACATGGGCCACGCCAACGTGAAACACGCTTGACCCAACCTGGCCTTTTCTCTCTCTCGCTCGCGCTGCGCCGTCAGCGTCTCCGTGGACTCCCGCGATCCCCAACGCCGTCGTTGCCTCCTCGAATACAATGTGCGGCAGCAGCAGACACGTCTTGTAGTGATAGGAGAGGTAGTTGCACAGCTCCACAAGCTTTCGCTGGGCCTTCAACGTGTCCAGGAGGTGTGCTGCTCCGGCTGCCGTTGTTCTGGGAGCCTTCTTTCCCCGTGTGCCTTCTTGCGCAGCAGGTTCCTCTGCGCGGCCTTTGCCCTCATTCCCTGCCATCGCCGCCGCCGTGGCACGCTGATACACCTCTCCGTCAAAGAAGGTGGCCAAGGGCTGACAGAGCACGCGGAGCTTTTCCTCCGCGAGGGCGAGGCTCAGGCGACGGAGCGTGCGGTCCAAGAACGGAAACAGGGCGGCGTGCAGCTCCATTTGCATCTCCACCAGACAGGCGTCGCGCAGGACCTGCAGCCGATGCTGGGTGACGGAGGGAAGACAGGGGAACGGCACGCCAGTGGGCCACGTGTGCTGGTGAAGGCCCCCGAGCTCACCTGCTTCTTCTTCTTCTTCTTTTCTGTGCTTTTCGTCACCTCGTGCTGCACGCTGTTGTGTGGACACCGGAGGAGCCAGGAACGGGGCAAAGGGCGCTAGCGCAGCATGGATGCTCGCGGTCGACATGGCACTTACCCACCGACGCACGTCCGCGTGACCCACGCCGAGGCTGCGGTGTAACACGCCCTCAACCCACGCTGTCAGATCCTCCTTTTGTCCCGTCTCCCACGGTGGCCGATCCGCCGACGGCGCACTTGTTGCTGCTGTTGTCTTTGTTGTACTCTCTTGCTGACGCTGCTGCTGGTGGAACTGACGATGAAAGTGACGTTGAATGACGTGAAAGACATTGGCCACGACATCGTCACCTTGCCTTGTCTGGGCAGGTCCGCCGTCCGTCGTCGGCCCGCTTGGGGTGGGTTTCGTGGCGTCCGCCGCAACGTCAGAGGAGGAAGGGGAGAAAGGCGTTAACGAGAGCCGCTCGCTGTTGCGCGTTTCGGCCGAGACGATCCCCAACACTCCCAGAGAGGCGACTTCGCAGCCGAGCAGCACTGCGACATGGCGAACGTTACGCAGGTAGGTTTCCGCTGTCACGGCAAAGGCATCTGCGGGGGCTCCAGTAGTATCCAGCAACAGGAGTGGCGTCTGGAGGTGCATTCGTGAGTCGTGCAAAGAGCCAGTCGCCACCTCCGTCGCCGTCGCCTGCCGCTCCCGATCCTCCGCGACGCACCATCGCCACTGCATTAAAGATGGGCACGGTATCAGCGAAGTGGCCGGGGCGCTGTCGTGAATCAGCTTCGCTCGCTTGTATCGGCTTCCAGATTTCAGGATGCTGCGCGGAGTTCTCTTGTCCTTGGGGACATTGGCTTTTGCAACAAGTACGGCCGCGGCAGTGGAGGGGGAGGAGGAAGCGTGGTGGGGAGGCTTCGGTGGCGGGCTTTCTGGTACGGTGTCGCTCGTGTCAAGGAAGCTGACTTTGCGCGCGAGGGGGGAGTTCTGTGGGGTGCGTGGGACGCTCTGGGCTCTTTCACGGCCAACGCTGGTGCGGGGGTAGCTGTGGCTGCGTGCTGGTGGGGGTGCTGCCAGCGCAAGAGGGCGATCGCCACGAGGAGCCCTTCTATCTTCTTGTCGCTCCCACGTGGTGCTCGCTGGCGGGTGCACGTCATTGTCTTCGTCGTCGTCGTCGGTTGAGCACACCGACACCGTGGACGGTGCGTCAGACTCAGGCAGGTCGTCACGAAAGAAGATTTGGTGGGTGAGGAGGTAGGTGACGAGCTCTTCCTCTTGCCAGGGAATCGTCAGCGTGACGGGCAGGTCAATGGAACTTGACCAGTAGACCGGTGATGTTCGCTCCTTGGGCGAGAACGGCGAAGGCGAAGGCGCGGCTACGGTACCCCCCATGTTCGTCACAAACATTTCCGCAGAAATGTGCTGCACACGGCTGATGAGCACCGATCGCGCGGGAGCGTGAGGCTCCTCTGATGCCAGCGGCGCTGGCGCTTCCTTGTCCAGAAAGACGGGAATGACGCGGCGGTACAGCCAGTCGGCGACAGCTTCTGCGCGTGTGGGGGGAGGTGACTTCATGCGCGTCGTATCGAGCACGTCTTCTGTCCCTTCCCTCGACGTCGCCGTGACGTCTGCGGGGTCTGTGGGGGTACTGTTCTCTGGCTCAGGTGGCGGGGGTGCAGAGCCGCGGGCCGCGCGAATCAAGGAGCGAAGCCCCAACCCTGGCAATGAAAAAAAAGATTTCACAGGTGAGGATGCTGCCCTGGGAGGCGGGGCTGCTCCCGCTGCATGGGCGGTGGGAGACGAAGGCAGCTGGCTGTCTTTCCTTGTCGTGCTGCTGGTTGGTGGAGAAGAGGAGGCACGCACTGGCGTGGGTACTCCTTGACCTTCGTGAGATGGCGCGGTGCTGACGTTCCGCGCTTTCCCTCTGTTTACCTCCTGTCGGTTTGCTGGACGGTCCCTCGCGGCCTCCGTGGTGCCTGACGCACCCCTACGGCGCTTTCCAGCGGTGCCTTTCCCGCGGTCCATGTCATGACCCTCTTGGCGGCTCACGAGGGTGCAGAAGAAGGTGTACAGAGACTTTTGGGCCATCATGTCACAGAGCGAGGCGGTCTCCAGTGCCGCGAGTGGATTGCCTGCCACAAGAGAGGTCCGCTGACGTTTGCGCTTGATCGCGGCCGCGACGTAGCGTGCGGCGTGCTGCACCTCCTCCTGTGTTCCCGCGACGTGGATAAAGTGAGAGAGGGAGACGAGGCGCTGCCATAAGGCAACGTGAGTCTCGGAGAGCACCGTGGCAGTGGAGGAAGAGGAAGAGCGACGCGCGTGTTCGCGGCGCTTGTTGCGTGTGTGGCTCACTTCAGGCGGGGGTGACGACGACGTCGACGCCGCGCGGCCATCCTGCTCTCCCTCCTCCGTCTTGTGGCCATTCTTGTCATCCTCTCCCTGAGATATGGGCGCATTGCTTTCGTTCGCCGGGATCTGTCTGCTGCTGCTTCTGCGGCGACGGCCTCTGGCATGAGGGTTTTCGTCTTGGTTTGAGTGGAGCGGCTCTTCGCCGTTTTCTTCACTCCGTTCCCACCCTGTGACTTCAATGAGAATCACGTGATACGGTGCGACTTCGACCGACGGCATGGAATCGTTGATTCCGACCGTATGAGTTGTTTGTGGTTGCTGCTGAGATGCCGCAGCAGCGGCGGTCGCGGCTGCCTGAAGTACGTCAGCGTGCACAGGACTTGCTGTCTCTCCTCTGGGGCAGATTTCATGTGCGGGAAGAAGCCGAATCCGAAACGGCACTGCTTCGCGCGGGAACCGCCGCAACACGCCCACCACCAGTGGCTTGCCCCAGACGTTTGCATTGGCAGCGGACTGGCCCGCTGGGAGCCCACTGCCCGCGTACAGGAGAAGATTTTCCAATTTGCGGAGATTCTCTCTTGCGTGTGCAGAGCGGTGGAGCTTATTCGTCGTCCCACCCTCATCGTCAGAATCATCGTCCTTATCTGCAGGGGAATGCGTTGCAGCACCGCGATGTGGTGCTCCTTCTTCCGCATCGCTGGTTGGGGGTTGCGCCGTGGCGGTGTTGGTATTGAGCACGTGCACGCGCGACAGGACGGGGCTCGTGTCTGCAGCCGGCGCAGAAGCAGCGGAAGGGTGAGGGACGTCACCCGAAGCGTGGTCCTCAAGCAGCCACTGCGTGAAGGCACCGAGGGTGTCTTCAACAACATCGTTGCCGTCTTCAGTGGCAAGACACATGCGCAGGAGGGACGGCAGCAGGATGGTCCCATCGGCCTCGGAGAGAGGCGCAGAGGAGCTCTCATGTTCTGCGCCGGTTGCCTGTAATTCGTGCGCGCTGCGGTACAGGGAGGCACGGATGGCTGCCAGTAGGCGTTCCACCTCGCTTGGTGTTTGGCGCGGTTTCTCCGCTTCGGTTTCGATGTGACTGGCTGGAGGACCATCTAAGGGGGAGACTTCCGTTGTCGTGGTCGGATGGGCCTCTGGATTCTCAGATTTCCGTGAAGCGTCCTTCTCCCTTGCGCTGTGCGCGACCTGCGCTTGCCAAAGCCGCCACGCATCCTGGAGGCACGTCCGAATGTGTGCGTAGCGGTCCACCACCGCAGGCCACGCACGAAGGGCGTGGTTCTTTTCTAGCTCGGTCAGAGGCTGCAGGATGGAAGGCGGGCAGGGAAGCGCCTCCCCGCTCGACGAAGGCCCGGCCACACGGGTGTGGCTGCCGAACGGACCGTGCGTCTCATTCTTGAGGTGTTCTCTGTCGTGAAAGTCACCAGCGTCAACGGAGCCGTCGGGGTTCGTGCTCGTGTTCATGGACACATTCGGCGTCGCGGCCGAGGGCTGCACCACAGTCTGCCCCTCCACTGAAGCGACAGTCGCTCGCTGCGTGGGGAGCGCAGTCACGGTGGGAGTGATGGCGACAAGGTGCGGGTAAAGACGTTTCACGTTCAGCTCGTGCAACTTTTGAAGTCGCCTCTTGCGCTGCTGCGCAAAAGTATCTCCGTCCGTGCCGTTGCCGTCGCTCTGTTCTTCACCAGATAACACGTTACCATCGCCACGGTTGTTGGAAAGCCGTGTCTGCCTGTCTTGCGTGCTGCGCAAAGACGCCTCTGCCGGGTGTGCCATGGCTTGCCCTTGGCTCACCAAGGACATGTCCTTGCTCGACGCCGTGGGTGACACACCAGACAAGACACTTGGCTCGGGCGGCATCAGCAGACCACGCGGCGGTGGCCCCAGTGCCGGCTGTGAGGCGCGACTTCCTTCCCTTGGGGAGCCTTCGCCCGAGGTGTCCGCGCGTCTGCGTTGCTGTTCTTGTTCCCGCCACTGCGTCTGCTGCCGCTTCGCCGCCGCGAGCAGCACATTCGGGGGCGGTGCGGTGGTGGACGCCCGAGCGCCCATCTGCTGGTGCGTGTAGTGGTAATAGAGCTCCTCAGTCTTGGTGGGTGTGGACGTGTGGTTTCCCGACGTCGTGACGGCGGCAGCAGTAGCAGCAGAGGAAGAGGCAGTACGCGAGGGTGGCGGTGTGGTCAGCGCTGGTGAAGGTTCCGTTGTGGGCGATGACGACGACGGCTGCGCTGCATGCTTGGTGGCGTCGGTGCTCTTCTGCGAAGAGGAGCGGCTGCTCTTTCTAGGGTTGCTTCGCAACGACAACGTGTCTTGTTCTGTGGCGCCGGATGCATGAGAAGGCTGCGATTGCTGCTGCTGCTTCTGCTGCTGCCTCTGTTGCCGTTGCTCTGGTGGTGTGGATGAGGAGGCAAGCGGAGGAGGAATC
Organism: Herpetomonas samuelpessoai; assembly: GCA_030849835.1. Lineage (NCBI taxonomy): Eukaryota > Euglenozoa > Kinetoplastea > Trypanosomatida > Trypanosomatidae > Herpetomonas > Herpetomonas samuelpessoai. The sequence goes on along the minus strand of JASAOC010002100.1, from coordinate 158,311 downwards.
GAAAGTCCTGATTCCGCGGAGTTGGGAGCATTCTGCGGCGCGGTGGTGGTCGGCGCGTCTGCTGAAGCACTGGGAGGAAACAATGCGATACCAGCGGCGTCCATGTGGTGCGAGCATTGCCCTTGTGCGTCTAAGTCCCTCACAGGGCGTTGCCGCACCGTTGGTTGCGCCAGATCAACGAGCTCATCGAGCTCAGGAAGCGTACGGAAGTCTTCCTCCAACTCTGGTTTGAGGGGAAAGAGGTAGCGGTATTCCTGTGACGGCGCTTGCGCACAGAGCGGCATTCCCTTACCCACAGAGGGGAGCTCTGTCGTATCCTTCTGCGTTGGCGCCTGCTGCGCCTCTTGAGCCACGTCATCGCATGTCCCTGCTGTTGACTTGTCCACAGCAACGAGTCCCTGCGCAGGCGAGGTTGTCGACACCCGAAGCAGGCAAGACAGAAGCGCACGCTGGCTTTCACGTGCGGCGGCCAGCACTGCGTCTTCATCGTGGGCCAGCGTCCCGTTGGCATCTTGGTGCTTGAACATGAGCGCGCTGCCCATGCCGTTGGCGGCGCTGACAGGCACGGTGCCGTCTGCGTGAGCAATGCTGTTCGCCAAGACGCGTGCGAGCAGTGCTGCCAAGGAGGGCGACGACGCATTGGCTTCAGACGCCTGTGTGTCTGCTGCAGAGATTGGTGGCGATGAAGACATACCGCGTGTGTAAAAGTGTGTGTGTGTGTGTGTGCACACGACAGATTCAGAGCGAGAGGAAGAGAAACAAGTGGCAATGAAGCTGCCACAAGCGTTAATAATAGTTATAAAGAATAGATAGTGAAGCGCGATATATATAGTTTCGCAAAGGGTTCAATGCGACACCCCGTGAGGGATGGCGAGGGGACACTGTTGCCCTGGGGGGAAGTGGTTTGCGTGCTCGATGGATGCACACAACGTTAGAACGAAGCGGTCGTGCACAGAGATTCAAATTCCTGATCGTGGCAAGAAAGGAAGGAAAACGAGAAGGGAGAGAAAAAAAAAAGGAGATATCGAGTAAGTACAGTGAACGGAAATAAAAACAAAAGGGAAGAAGAGGGGCGAGGCGATCGCACCCCAATACATCAAACGGGGAGGTGGAAAACAGAGCGGAAGAAGAAGAAGAAGAGAGTAAGCGATCAACCGAGTAGGCACACACAAAAAAAAAGTGTTGGAAGGAGAGACCAACACAAGCGATACCAAATAAAGAGTAAGAAGCCCTTTGACGACGGTGCCCGACAACAGGTAAGCGGGGGATAGGGAGGATGATCCCGTGCCGAGGGCTGGATCGATATCCGTATTTCTATGCGCTTTTTACAAAAATTTTTTTTTTTTTGGCCGTCGTTGTTTCCGCTAATTCTGCGCCAGAGAAAAAGTGTCATGTGATGAGAGGAGGAGAAAGGAATTACATCGGTAATTTATTGTCTATCCATCTCTGGGCCCAGGCGTTTTGAATGGGTGCTCTGTTAGTATCATCATCATCATCATAATCCTGAGCGTCCGCAAAGAAACGCGGCGTGCGTTGTCACCAGATCATCATCACGCCACTTGTGTGTTCGAGAGAAAGAGAGAGTGAGAGGGGTGGACGCAAGCATACATGTTTGCCGTCACGCACACGTCGACAGACATACCACTCAACCACGCACAGACGAGGCGCGCTTGCTATCCTGTGTGTCGCTTCGCTTGTGTGACAGCTCTCTCATGAAATCTTGACTGCGTGAACGTCGGCTTGCGTGATGCGTTGCTGGGTGAATCAAGCTGACATTGGTGGCGATTCCTTCGCTTCACATGTCACTGTGTCCGAAGAGCTGTTCTTCTTTTTCCTTTTCTTTCGAGTGTGTTAGCCAGCGACAGAGAAGAGAGAAGAGAAAAAAAGATGACAAAGACACATGCATGTGGACAGCCCAGACACACAGGTAGACACGTACGACAGAAAGATCTTATTAAGCTCATCTTCCGATGAAAATAGAGCGATTAATACGGGAAGGTTTAGACAAACAAATAAATCAAACGACCAAAGAGCAGAGGGGCTCGCAACGACGGCGACGACAACACCAACGGAATGCGTACACGTGTTGGCTGGGAACAACAGCACAAGACAAAGAATGAGGGAATGTTGACTGAGCGAAGGGGTCACTCGATAACATGCCCGAGCCGCCAGACAGAGTAAATGAGAGAGAAGAGAAAGAGGAAGGATGTATGTTTGTGTGTGCGTACGTAGACAGGGTGGTTCGAGCACATGCTGGGGAGAGGAGGACAAGAGACTCGCGAGCGCGCAAAAAAAGAAAAAAAAAGAATAAAGAGGAACAGAGGTAAAGTAGGATCGCCTCCGTTCGCAATCGCTGCGGCCTGTTGCGCTTGCAAGAGGCGTCGTTGCGGTTGCCTTTCTCGCAGCGTCCAAAAAGAAAAAAGAAAAAAAGAAGCCTCTTCTTTCCCGTTTTCCCCTTCGCTGCAAGACTCGTTCCTTCCCTTCTCTCTCTCTTCTTCGTTTTTTTCCCCTTAAGCACGTCATCTCATGTTTTTCTTTGTGTTCTTTTCAGAGACTTACCGCTTGCTCGGTGGCTTGTACGCACCCGAGGACCCACTCGTCGGCGGCTTGTATGCACCCGCAGAGGGGCCGCTCGGCGGCTTGTAGGCACCGGCGCTACCAGAGGCACGAGAGGGAGGCACGTACTTGCCAGTAGAGGCCGGCGCGGCTTCTTCGGGCTTCTCATTCTTCTTTTCTTCCGTCGCCTCATGCGGCTTGGCGAGGTCCGCCTCGCTGGCCTTCTTCTCAGGCGGTCGGTAGACACCCGCAGAGGGGCCGCTCGGCGGCTTGTAGACTCCAGCACTACCAGAGGCACGAGATGGGGGCACGTACTTGCCGGTAGAGGCCGGCGCGGCCTGTGGGGTCGCCGCTGGCTTGCTCTCCGCAGGAAGGTCGGTGGTGCTTGGCTTCTTCTCGGGCGGGCGGTAGACGCCAGGAGAGGGGCCACTCGGCGGCTTGTAGGCGCCCGCAGACGGACCGCTCGGTGGCTTGTATGCACCGGCAGAGGGGCCGCTCGGGGGCTTGTAGGCACCGGCGCTACCAGAGGCACGAGAGGGAGGCACGTACTTGCCGGTAGAGACCGGGGCCGCCTCGGTGTCCCGTGAAGGAGACTTCTCCACTTTTTCACCCTCCGCCTCCGCCTCCGGCTCCGGCGACGCCGCGGTCGACTTCTTCTTCTTGGCGTCCTCGGCAAAAGCCTCCTCGAGCGAGGGCAGATTTTCCGCACTGATGCCAATCGAGGCGTGCCCCTTCTTGTCGAGCTGACCGGTCGCGCCAGCGTGCCCGCGGGCAACAAACTTCTTGGGCTTCACCTCCTCTTCCGCGGCCGGCGAGCTCGGGGAGGTCGGGGAGCCGCCTTCCTCCTGGCCATTCTCCGCCGCCTCCTTCACCGTCTTCTCCTCCTGGAGCTTCTTCACCTGGTCCCAGGTCTTGGTCTTGCGCGTGGCGGTGCTAACGGCCTTGATCTTGACGATGCTGCCCAGATCCACCACCTCGGGGCTGCCTTCCTCCTCCGTCCCGGCACCAGGCGAGCTCGTGGGCGCTGCCGCCGCCGTCGCGGGGGCTTCCTCTGGCTGGGCGGGGACAGGCGATGTCGTGGCCGCCGCGGCCTCTGCGGGCGGTGTGTCCACGGGAACGGCAGGGGGGTCAAATTTGCCAAGGCCCTCGAACTCCTCACCGCCCGCCCTGGCTTCCTCCTCCTGCAGGCGCTGCGCCTTCTTCTTGTTGGCCTTCTTGGCCTTCTTGTTGAGGAAATCGTCGAGATCCATGGCTTAACTTCTTAGTCCGTTGGCCTGGGTTTCTTTAAGGGATTTTTTTAGAATTTGAAAAAGGTTTGTCGTGTTAGGAGAGGAAGGTGAGACAAAAAAAAATGTGTAGTGCTCTTGTGGACTGACAGATCTCTTACACCGTATGGGGAGAAGGAAAACTGCCAGCAATGCCACTCACAAAGTCTATTTTTTTAAATTCCGTTATAGATATATGTACGTGCGTGTGCGTACAAGTCCAAGTCCGGGAGTAAGAAGGGCATGAAGTAACACTTTCACCATTCCTCATGTATTTGTAGCTTGTGATACGAGCATTGAAGAAGAAGGGGGAATCTCCCAGACACCCTGCTCTCTCTTTACTGCCACATTCTGCATATCAACGATGCAGCCCCGCTAAACTTTTGGGAAAGACAGGGAAATAGAAGAACAACCCCTTCTCCGCGAGAACGCTCCTCCTATGTCAGGTGTAACATTGTGTACGGCAGCGCGCACGCGGGACTACGCTGCAATAGATACCTGTAAGACGCATATTTTTTATGTTTTTTTTTTTGAAAAGGTTGCAACAGTGTTTCAAACGTGAAAGTGACAAAGAGAACAAAAGAACGCGTAAGAGAGGAAATGAAAGGGTGCACGTGGATGGAAGTGGCTTTTTTATTTTTTTATATATAGCAAAGCACAGCCGGAGAGAAGAAAGGAGGAACAATACAAGGGTTTTGAGAATAAAATATGCCAAGAAACACGTGGAGAGGGGGGAAGGAGAGGGGGGGGGGGAGGGAGAGGGGACGGGAGAGTAAGAGGAGGTATACAAGTAACATATTTCCCCTTTTGAGGCAATCGCAGACTGACTATACATCTGTATTTTTTTTCTTTCTCGTACGTGGGAATGCGGGAAGCGGGGACGTGCCGTGCTTACACGGACATGCCAAATAGGGTGTCTGCAAAGCTCTGGCCTCCCCATGTTGTTGGCTTTTTCAGTGTGTACATGGGGTATCGAAAGAGAAGGGGGGTGGGGGTAGGGGAAGAAAGAGTAGAGAAGGGACAACGAGACGCAGGGAGCATCAAAACGCATTTCCCAAAAGAAGGGAGGGAATGAGAGAGAGAGAGAGAGGAAAAAAAAAAGAGAGAATGCCCTGTAAGGGTTTGCATGTGTATACGATACCAAAAAAAACAACAACAACAGCAACAAAAAAAAAAAAAAAACCGCGACTGCTCAAGCGGATGAAGAAAACAGAGAGACATAAAAAAAGCTGAGCAAAGAAAAACAACAACAGCACCAACAATGCACAGATACAATAGTGATCAGTAAGAAAAAGAAAAAAAAAGCTTAAAGAAAATGAGAAGCAGAGGGACAAAAACCAATCACAGGAGCAGCGATATGCTCTTCACACAGAGAAAGACATACCGCACACACACACACACACACTTTCCAGGTGGTCGGTTGCAACAACATCCATTCCTTCACTTCATGCGAAAGGGAAACACGGTGTGACACACCCTGCGTGCTCACGTCCGACGGTGTGATTGCCTTTTACATGTGACAACCGGAGGTCTCTCTCAAGAGGCGGACGTGAGAAATGACTCTGTGCAGAAGGTGCGTGGGGCCAGCGATGTGGTGGTGGGTGGCACGCCCTTCCTTGGCTCGTCGTTTTCACGCTGGTAAACATTATTACTGTTTGGGCTCTTGTTGTCTCCTTGTGTGTCGCCACTGCGAAGCCTTCCCTCCGGTTTCCTTGCCTTTCGCAGGATATCCTCTGTGTCGTCGCGGAGACTGCGATAGCGGTGGAGCACATCCTCGACGGATGCTTTCCGCAGATGCGCAGTGGCACGGTTGTCACCGGTAACCTCGTCGTCAGCATCAAGGGTGCCGCTGAGGTCATCACGGTTGCCTGAACGAAGGCGATGTTCCACGGGACGGAGGCGGTTCAGGGGATCATCGCTCATGTGAGGTCCCCTACGCACAGATTCTGAATCGGCCGGGTGCATGGCTGGTCGGACAGCCGCTGCCATGACGCCGAGCACGGCCGCCATGTCAGCATCCCGGGCTGCCTGTGCGCTGCTGCCGTCACTGCTGCCCTCGTGGTAGTTGTCGCTGGGCTGCGCACGCGCTGGGTGGGAAGGAAGAAGGAACCCGTCACCACCGCCGTCACCACCACCATGGGCCTTGCGTTTGGTGAGGGACGTTTGCCCCGGTGCGACCCCAACGGAGTAATCGGCGGCACTGCTGTGGCTGTCGACGCTGTGACGCCCAGCGGCGGTTACGTCGAGCCGACTCGGCGTGAGCCACCCACTCGTCTGGTTGATGATGGCTCCTTCCGCTTCCTCCTGTCCGCGCGTGTCGGGACCGGTGGTGAGGCGGGAGCGGGAGTCGACGTGCGGAAGAACGAGACGGGAGAGAGGGGAGGCGCCACTCGTGCCCTCCGCTGTCTCTTCTTCTTCTTCTTCTTCTCTAGCTCCTTTGTGCTTCTTATTTCCTTCGGTTGCCGTCACTGCGGTGCGGTTCTGTGGGCCTCGGGGCTCCGTTGCCACTCCAGCCGTGTCGCCCCTCTCCATCATGGCCACGAGAAGGGCGGGCGCACCGAGGGAAAGCTTCCGCTCCTTTCCGGTGGGTTGTTGCTGTTGCTGTTGCTGTTGCTGCTTCATGCGCGACTTCATCAGAGACAACGGACTCGCCCCCAGCGCCGCCGTGGTTACTCCATCTTCACCTCGTGCGGTCCGGCGGCTTTGCGGATGAGCTTGACGGCGACGAGGAGACAAGATGGGGTCCTCCCTGGTGTCCCTTTCCCCGTAGCCGCCCTCGGAAGGCCGGCGTCCTAACACGCTAGGTGTCCGCTTCCCAGAGCCCGCGGGCGGCGCCGATGACGCGGTGGTCTTCTTCCGCGCAGGTCGCTTCGGTTTTTGCGGAGTGTGACTCATACGCTGTGGGGTGCCACCACCACCACCACCAGACAGCGAAGCGTCATCTCGTTGAGAGGAAAGCTGTCTCCCCGCGGATGCTGTCGGCGTTCCCGCAGGGGTCCGGGAGGCAATGCTCGCCGCGCGTGGGGAGCCACCGCCGCCGCCATGGACTGCGCCACGTCCGCCTGGCTGCCTGCCTTTGCTCGGCGATCGTGCGAGCCGTGCCGCCGTCGCGGTCGGCGACGTCGTCGTCGTTGTGGGGGACCGTCCACCGGCCCCGTAAGGATCGCTACCGCTGCTGGTGCCGTCGCCGACGCGACTCATAGAACCTCGCTGCCCCTTGTTCTTGTGAGTTCCTTTGCTGCGAGGCGTGGCGGTGAGACTGGGTCGTTTCGCAGCGTTTCCTGCTCCCGTAGGAACCAATGAGCCTCGTCCTCTCTGGTTGGCCTTGCCCTGTCCAGGCGCGGCGGCTTGCCTTCTCGGGCTGCGCGATGCTTGGCGACGGCGGTCGCGGTCTGCTGAGGCTTGTGGGAGGTCCTCACTGTGCGTAAAGGGAGACTCCGACACGGATGCAGAGACGTCGTCCGGATCCGTCGAATGGCTTCTTTCTCGACTTGCGGCGGTTGCCTTGGCCTCTGCCTCTGCCGCTGCGGCTGCGGCCAACAAGGAGGCGTTCTCCTCTTGGAGGCGGCGCACCACCTCCATCAAGCGCGCGCTCTCCTCGCGGCCTTGCTCTGCGACAGCACGCCAGCGGGTTTCCTGCGCTTGTCGGAGCTGCAGTTCCTGTCGCAGGGCTTCCACTTCCTCCGCGTGGCGAGCTTCGGCCTCGCCAAGGGCAGTGGTGTTCTCTTCGAGGTCAAGTTCCAGCTCCGCCAGGCGCTGAGGGGAGGGCGACATGGCGAGCTCGTCCTGCAGCTGCTGAACGCGGTGCTGCAGCTCATGGATCACGCGGGCGGAGGGGTCTTCGTTGACCTTCACGCGATTTCGCACCCCGCGTGCCAGCGCCGCGTACCGCAGGGTGGACTCCGTTTCGTTTAAGTTATACTCGCACGGAGAAATATTGGCGCACATGACGGTTCTGCTGTTGCCACCAAAGTTGTCGGACAAGACGTAGGTCAGAAGGCTTTCACGGTACGGCACCACCACCAGCGGCTTTGCATTCGCGGCACCGTTGCGGGCGCTATTTTGGTTGTATTGAAGAATGTGATTGTTTGTCACGAGCGCGTCAATGACGCGGCGCAGGGTCGAAAGCGACACATTGATGCTGTTCGCCTCCTGCACGTGACTCTTCTTTCCTTTTGTGGAAGTTGCACTGACGCTGTTGCGCTCGCTGCCCGCAAGGTCCACCAGGTTGATCTTGCTGACCCTCTCCGACGTCACCAGCTTTCCCCGCACTCGCCCACCCAGCTGCTCGACACGGGTGATGGTGACCTGGAAGATGGCGTGGGAGCGACTCGACGTCTCATTCATGGATGTCGCCGCCTGCGTGCGCAGCTGGCTTCCCTCCTTGAGGTACCGCCCACACTCCTCCCAGGAGCGGACACGCACCGTGGTGAGGCCGTCCACATACAGACCGTGCTCTGGATGCTGCCGCACCCGGAGCGTCTGGTACTCGTTGTGGTTGACATCCTTGGCGTCGAAGCGGCTGTTGTAGTGCAGAATCGCGTTTTTTGGCCGCTGCTTGAGGAGGTCTCGCACCTGCTCATTGTAGATCTCCATGTACGCCACATCCACGTGGACGGTGCTATCGCCGCTGTTGCCGTTGCTGTTGCTGCGAGAGATGCCTGGGTGAGGAGAAGGGGACAACTGAGACGCGGACGAGGTCGGTGCAGGCGGCAGGTGTGGGGAGGCAGACCCTGCCGAGGAGGCTGTGCGCTCTGTCGTGCCCCAATCCGCACGAGGGCCCTGGCGAACACCGCGGGTGACCGGTGGCAGTGACAGCGGCGAACCACCGCTGTCCTCCCTGCCGAACCGGTCCTCATCCGTGACATTCGCACCGTCACCACTCCCTCCATCACCAGGGCCGTGCAGGTGCTCAAAGAGTGAGTGCAGGAGGCGCGGGATGATTCCCCAGTGCCGCTTCGTGCCGAGCATCGTGTACGTCTTCCCGCTGCTGGTCTGACCATACGCGAAGATGCACGCATTGAAGCCGTTCAAGGCGCTCTCTAGCAGCGGCCGACCGAGGAGCTCATAAATGCGTGCCTGCTCTTCTTCCGCCTGCATCTCTTGCTCTGGGGATAGCACCGTGTCCTCGCTCAAGATGGCCGTGTGCATGTTCACGCCGTGCACGCCCGGAGTTGCATGTCGGCCCGCTTCCTTGGCGGCGGCGGTGCCGGGTAGAAGAAGCTCCACTGTCGGCGCAAAAGAGGAAAAGACGTGGTCGAAGGTAAAGGCTCCGCGGGCCACACTCGGGTTGGCGGGGTCTAGCAGTGTGACGGTACGCTGATCGGGTTCGACATCGACCACCGGGAGAGGGCTATCGTCTTGCCCGTCTTCCAGTCCGGAGCCTCGCGCGCGGGGGGAGCCACTTGCGCCCTTGAAGAAGTGCCGCTGCGCATGCCGGAGTGCCTCCGCCATTTCCGGATTTGCCTCGCTCAGGGTGGCAAGGAGCTCTGGATCGATTTCCTTGCCGTTTACTAGCGGGAGCAGGGCCTCACCTGCCGGCGGCGATGCACGCGCGCCGGCCGGGCCAAAGGGCTGCCGTTCGTTGTGGCGTTTTCTGTTCAAGGCGGCTCGGAGGGCCTGGGCACCCGTGCCGTTCCCGACGTTTGGTATGTTGGAGGAGCCAACGCCACTACCGCCATTATTCCCCGCGGCGGCCGCTGCTGCTGCTGCTGCGATCTGGGGCATCATCGCGCTAATGCGTTTCTGCTGCTCCTTTCGCCACCGCTTCAACTCATTCTTATTGAACGGTCGAATCCGTGTCGCAACAATGATATGGAAGGCACCGCTGCTACCGCGGCTCGTCCCTTCTCCGATTGGTCCATGCGTCCCGAAGGTCGTGTTGAGGGTGTCGCCTTCTTCATAGCTACTGTCGCCCATCGTGCTGGGCTGGTTTGGGAAGGCACTCGTGGGGTTTGCAGAACGAGGGAGACCCACCGGCCGCGCGCCAGCGGGAGACCCCTGCGGCCTCCGTGTCTGGCTAGATATTGTGCCAAAGGACAGAGGTGAGCCCTGATCTTCAGGGGAGGCATGACGCCGCATTTCTCCTTTTTTCTTTAAAGTGTGTTCGAGTGGATCCCTGACGTTTTCTTCTTTCCCTTCTCTTTCCTTTTTGGGGTTTGCGCCAGGTGCAAAAGCAAAGCAGCTTATGCTCTGCTCCCCTGCTGCCTCTTTCTTCTCCGAAGGAGACCGAAGAAGGTGAGAGTAGGGAGGGAGGAGAGGGGGCGGGGGGTCCCAATAACTCCGCAGTGGCAACAGAAAAAGGGTGTACAGATGAGTAGAGTTGGCTGATACAGAAGAAGGTGAAAAAAACAACAACTAGCTAACTAACCAACAGATAACAGCAAAAAAAGCAAAAAAAAAGAAGAGTGAGTGTTCAAGCGTACCCAAAAGAGAAAAATCGGAATGGGGGAAAAAAAAGATGGGGGGGGGGAGACAGAGAGAAAGGAGAAGAGAAAGAGTTACCAGAAGGAGCAGGTGCTTTACTCTTCCCTATACGTGTGCGTGCCACAGGTTTGGCGCGTTCTCTACCAGTGCGCGAGGGTTGTATATTTGAAAGAGTTCCAAAGAAACGAAAGAAAGAAAGAAGGAGAAAAAAGAGAGACGTCTGAAGAAAGATAGGAGAAATGATACACCGTCACGTAAGAGTCCGAGTCTTACACAGCTTAGTGAGAATAATAATAGTAATAAGACGAAGAAGGATAAAATAGGGACAAGGGTACGGAGATGGGGAAGGCAACAGGTTAGGGTTTGTGTTTGCTGCGGACAGGCAATCTGGAACACAACTATGTATTTGAAAACAACCTTGTGAGGTTTAGTAAGTGTCCTCTCCAACGGTATCTGTCGCGGATGCGGCGTGCATACCAAGAGCCCTCCTCATGAAGGGTCCTCATCCTCGTGTGAGGCACCTGGAGGGAGAAGAAGAGAAACAACAACGAGGTGAAGCGTCTCATTTTCCCCTTGGTTTTCTCCTTCTTCTTCGTTGCCTGAACCAGCCTTCACACATGGTGAGTTGCTGCCTAAGATAAGGAGATCGTGTAACGACCTCTCCAACTCAATGGGCACCCTCAGGTGCTCTCATATTTTTTTTATATATATGTCTGCATTTGTGTTGTGTGTGTTTCCCGTAGCCGACGCTGCGCCGTTCAGATGCACGTCTGCCTTGACTTCATCCGTGGGATAGAAAGGAGAACAGAGCGGCGAAACGGAAGGGAACATGTAGAGGTTACTGTACATGCTAGGTATTGACATTAGATGGACAAAGCAATAAAGAAGAGAACAAAAGGAAAGGTGGAGCAGAAGCAGAAGAGCACCCCACACGCATTCCACGGGAGGAGTCAGCTTGGAGTTCGGCTCTAAACGACAGAGATGATCTTGTGCGGATGTCATGGATATACGTTTTCCTCTGTGGATTAGCGTTTTGAGATCGCGTTGCTGGTGAGTGTGTGGTGCTCCGTCGCACCGCGTGAACGCACTTACGCGTCTTCCTCTTCCGCCTCCTCGGGCACCGAGTCAGACGGTGGGAATGGCAGCTTCCCTCGCGAAGGCGAGGCCGGCGCCACCGTTGGGGCCACGGCCCGCGCGGTCGCCTCCCCATCCGCCACCGAAGCGTCCTCTCCCATATCCTCCAAGATGGCCGCCTCGGACTCTCGTGGCTCCTGCTGCTGCAGTGACGGCCGCGCGCTCCCCGAGTCGGCTGGCGGCGTCACAGGGGCACTACCCTGAGCTCCGGTTTCTTGCATAGGCGCGTCAGCTGCCGCGGTGCCGCCAACGCCGCCAGTGGGGGACGCTTCCGTGGCCTCTGCACGGGAAGGTGAGGTGGCTGCCCTGGTCGCCTGCGGGCGCGGTACTCCTGGGGATCCAGCGGTGGTGCGTGACGGGGAGGCCGAGGACGTGGCTGCGGCGGCCGCCTTGCCAGTAGCTGGGCCACGCTTGGCTTGCAGGAGGGACTTGGTGCCGCCCACCACCACCGAGGAGGAGGAAGGAGAGGCGGCCGCCCTACCAGCGGGTGGTGCCGTAGCGGCGGCCATCCGAATGTTCGCTGCCGTGGACGACGACGACGCTCCTGTCATGCGTCGCGCGTTCGAGGTCCGGACTGCGGCCTGCCGCTTCTTGAGCTTCGCCTCGGCGTAGGCCACGGCGGCGTTCTGCTGCTCGCTGAGCTTGCGTGTTTGCTGACGCAGGACCTTCACCTGACCTTCGGCAATCTCCACCTTGCGCGTCCAGTTCTTGAGAGCCTTCTGCAACTCAAACAACTCTGCGGTTTGGGCGATGTACTCCTCGATCTTGGGTACCTTCACCGCCTCGTGCTGTGCCTTGATGGTTTGGTTCTTGCTCTCTGCGCGCGTCGCTTCCGTGGCAACGACCGTGACCTCCTTCTCGCACCGTGTCAGATACTCGCCACGGCTCTTGAGCTCCTTCTTGAGCTGCGCCTGCTCCACGTTAAGGTCGTTCAGAGCGTCCGTGAGACTATTGAGGGTCTGCACCGCGCGGGTGGAGGTACCTTTCAGGGCGGCCAGTTCCGCATTCTTGCGCTCAATGCGCTCGTTGAACTGTTCATTCTCAATCTTCAGCTGCGCGAAATCGACGGCGTTAAAGGCCTCCCCCGCGGCCTTGCGCTGGCGGAGCTGCTGCTGCGCGCGTGTGATGTCTTGTTCCGCGGCACTGCACTGCATGGTGAGCTTGTCGAGGTAGCTCCGTTGAGACTGCACGCGACGACGCATGTAGAGGAGAAGATCGTCTGCACAGGCCTCGCCCTCAATGGCAAGCGTGCCGTCGGGCAACTCCGTTGCATTCATGCTCCCAAGCATGTGGCTTGCCGTTGCCGTGGCCGCGTCTGCCGTCGTTGTCGTCGCCGTGGCCGTCGCACTCGTCTGCCTACCGTCTTGCTTGAGCACCTCCCGGCAGAATTGCCGAAACTCCAGCCGCAGCTCCTTCAGGCGGCGCTGCGACTCCTCCACGGTGGCCGCGAGCATGTCCTTCACCTGAACCGCCTGCCGCGTCGCGCGCTCCTCCTGCTGCTCCAGCCGCTCCCCTTCCTTGGCAAGCATCGTGAGCTTGTCCGTCACGGTGACGAGAACATCGGCCTCTTCTTGCGATTTGCGACGGTACTCGCGGCCCCTGCGCGCCGGTCCTGCACCGGAGCCCGCTGCCGCCGCCACTGCCGCAGCGCTATCACCATCCTCGTGGCCACGGGTTCCGTCTGCCCCCGTCGCTGCACCCGTTCCCGTGGAGAAGAGCCCGTCCATAGCTCCACGGGCCGCGCCTGCTGTCCCACCGCTATGGCTGTTGGTATTTGGGGCTCGTGTCCGAAGCTGCGTGACGTTGTACTCAAACATTCCCGTTTCTTCTCGTAACGCCTCGACCTCGGTGCGGAGTTCCGCGACAATGTCGGCGAGCTCGCCCTGCTCCAAGTCCTCGAGGTCCGTCGCGAGTTCCTCTGCGGTGGGATAGGTGCGCGTGTAGAAGTCGGCGAGGACGGCGACGCCAGCATCGAGTTCGCTGTTCCCCGTGTACCCAAAGAGGGCGGTGCTGTTGTTTTTGTCGAGAGTAGTGTCCATTGGTGACGTATGAGAGGCCACCACCAGGAGACAAGGGATGTGTGTGTGTGTATTATTGTTTTTTTTTTCTTCTTGCTTCCCGCTTTCGTGCGTTGATCTAATTCCTGGGCTTGGGCGTTCTCCGAAACAGGTTGAAAGGTGTTCTACCGCTCGCTTTGCCGCTTCTTGAAGGAACGTTTGTATAAAACAGTAGTGAAGCAAGGGAGAGAGAGGGAGGGAAGCAATTTTTTTTTTTCAAACACCAGAAGTCATTCCCAAACGAAGACACCCCGTGCGCTGCGACGCGTGGTGAGAGGTTCCCACGCATCGCAACATTCACAAAGCGGCGCTTGCCGATGCTGTGAAGGGATAGGAAGAAGCGGCACCCTCCAGCGTTTCACTCCTTGAAGTGTGAAGAATAACATTCTGCGACGGTCAGCTGGCCGGTCTTCCGTGCCATTCGACGGCGGCAGCATTCCTACGTGTGCTCGCGGTACGTTCTTCCTTTCAATCCTGCGCTTCCACGGCGTTTGGTGCATACACCGACGCGGCTCACCTCTTCCTTGTGTTCATGGACAGACGTCATCGTTTTTTTTTTTTTTTTTTTGAAATGGAGTCGCTCTTCTCGTCGTGTGAAGCAGAAGTTGTATCTAAAAGTAAATAATGGAGTATTCCATCTCAGCAGAATGTACCTTCATTGTATTTGAAAAAATAAAATGATAATAATCATAATAGTAGATGTATCATTGTAATATATGTGTGAAGGGATAGTAATGTTAGTCGCGGGAACAACATGGGGTGTAATGAGGGGGTACGGTCGGGGTGGAGGGGGTGCATGCAAAGCGCAAAACAAACCCATGCACACATGCACACACGTGAACACATGCGGACATCTGTCAGCAAGGTGGGGCACATACTTCGGTTTCATGAAGTCCTTTTTTATTTCGGTGATGCTTCTGGTCGGGCTTGCTCTGCTGGCGTCGGAGGTGGTGCGCCAGTAGCCGCAGATGGGGAAGCCATGCCTGCTGCTGCTGCTGCTGCTGCTGCCTGTGCCGCTGCCGCCTGCCGCTCAAGTTCTCTCAGGGGCGCTAGGAACGGGTGGTTCAACGCGGCATCGCAGCTGAGGCGTTGGCGAGGGTCGTAAGCGAGCAGCCCTTGGACAAAATCCAGAAAAATCAGGTAGTGGTCGACGTCGTGGTACTGCTGCCCTCGCCGGCAGCCGCGCGGGCCGCCGGTGTAGACGCCAATGATGTCCGCCAAGCTGCGCGCGATGCCTTCCTTTGGCGGGTGGCGCAGCACAAAGGGCGAGCGATGCGGCGCCAACGCACTGGCTTGCACGTGGGAAGAAGATGAAGGAGGCGGAGGAGTGCCCACCGCAGATGCATCGTCAGAGGAAGGAACAGCCTCAACCGATGTTGGGGCAGGGGGAGGCGATAGCGCTGTGTGCCGGACGGCCGACTCTGTAGCGCTGCGGAGGTCGTTCGCATTGGTGCTCGTCAAGGGGGGACGCCGCGTGCGTGATACCGATGCTCCTGCCGAGACGGTAGAAGGAGAAGGAAGAGGGGGCGGAGAGGCACCGTCATGGGTCTCCCACGCGGAAGAAGAGGGTGGAATCGCGGTGGAGGTCCGTCGCTCGAGTGGTGCAGCGGTGGCGTCCGCGGCGGCGGTGCGGGGACGACGTTCGTCGTATTGTTGCTGTTGCAGCTGCGGCTGCTTGGCCACGAGAGGCTTCTTTAACGTCTTGTCGGAGCCCTCCATCCCCACGTGACTGGTCCCGACGAGGCCGTCTTGCAACGGCGGCAGCGCAAGCTCCTCCCAATCTTCGTTGCTGAAGACACCACCACCGCCCGCACCACCGGCCATGCCCCTCGTTTCCTTGTCCCCCTCCGTGGTTTCCTCCCGCCACGGCACCTTCTCGACCCTGGTGTCCACGTAGAAGAGGTGAAACTTCGGACTCGCCGCAATCATCTCATCCGGCAGCGGTCCGAGGATGGCGGTGAAGTAACCAATCATCTCCACCTCGTTGAGTCCAGGAAAGAGCGGCACACCTGTGTGAAGCTCCACGAGCATGCAGCCGACAGACCAGCGATCAATGGCGGTAGTGTAGCCAAGCTCGAGAATGACCTCGGGGCTGCGGTAGAACCGGCTCTGAATGTACTTTGGCATGACGTCGTAGGCTGGGTTTCGGTAAAGCGGGGCGGCTTGCTCCTGCGCCTGCACCTGCTGCGATGTTGTTGGCTCTGAGGGAAAGAGAGGTGGCGGCTGCTCTCCACGAGCCGCCGTGGCAGCTCGCTGCTTGCTGACGGAAGCGTCCGGGTGAGCAGGGGTCGCGGTGGGCAGGGCGGCCGATGCGTGCGTGCCCGCGGCCGCCATGGCACTGCCAGGTGACGCAGCCGGTGTTTCCTCCGCTTGTTGTCCTCGTTCACCATCGTTGCCTGGATTCGCGCCCGGTTTCGCATTATGCATTGCGTCGTTCACAACAGCGCGGCTGGCGTCTTTGCTGGAGTGACTCCCGCTTGTGACGGGGGAGCTGATCATCATGGTCGGTCTGCTCTTTCCAAGCGGAATGCGAGGGGGCGGCATGGTCCACTGGCGAACCTGCTGGTAGCATGCGGAGCCGAAATCAATCACACGAATGCCGCTGCGCCTGCGATCCTTTAGGACAACATTCTCGGGCTTCAAGTCGGAGTGGATAATCGGGGGGTGGTGGCGATCCAGCTGCACGAGCACCCGCAGCAGCTGATACGCAAACTTCCGCGCTAAATCAAGGCTCACACCATTGTACTGCGTGCACTTGATGAGCTCAAACAGATTGAAGCTCAGGAGCTCGAACACGAGCACGGGATGCCCTTGCCAGGTGAAGGCGGTGCGCAGCTGCATCACGAGGTTCTGGAGCTCCTCCATGCCATTTAGGTAATACAGCATTTCCATCTCCATGTGGCCGAGGGCCTTGAAGTAATTCCCGCTGCGAATGACCTTGAGTGCGACGTCCTCATTGTGCTTTTCATCTAAGCAGTGGAGCACCGTGCCGAAGCTTCCTTTCCCTAGGATTCCCTTCACGGTATAGCGGCCGCCAATGGATTCTCCAACAATGCTGACGTAGTGACCATCGGCGTCGTCGTACCCGTCCGTGCGCCGCTCGCGGTAGTATTTGTTGTTGATGTTACGGTAGATCTCCATGATGCCTTCTGCCAGAGCAAACGCAGGACGTTCCAGCTCGTTCCGCCGTTGAAGGTAAGGGAGGGGTTGCTGTCGTCTCTGCTGATGTTGCTCTTGCTGTTGCTGTTGTTGCTGATATTGTTGGTGTTGCTGTTGGTGGTGTGCCCGCGGGCTCGCGTTTCGTCCTTCCGGGTTTGTGTCCGGTGCGAGAAGTGGGGCACTTATGGCGTGCCGGGAGCCCGTCGTGGCGGTCCGTGGCTGTTGTGAAGCATGACGCGTGACAGGGGCGTTTCCACTCGTCGTTCGGTGACCCGTACCTCGGCCTCCGCGGTTGCCGCCTTGTGGCGCGCTGCCTGCCCCGCCGCCACCACCGCGATGGGTGCGGCGCTGCTGCTGCTGCTGCTGCTGCTGCTGCTGTGATGGATTTGACATTGGGGTTCTGTGGGTGGCACGGAAAGACACGGAACCACGTTTCTGTGATTACAGGTGCCCACACTTACGAACACAAACACACGAACAGACGCACAGGATTGCAAGTGATTGGTAAGGAGCAAAGAGAATCAAGGCACGACGTGGCAGAAAGAGAGAGAGAGAGAGGTATAACGAAGAAGAGAGAATCAGTCTAGGTAAGCGACAACGTTCACTTACACCGTGTAAACAAATGACAGTTGTATGCGAAGGAAAGAAAGGGAAAGCAAGAAAGAAACAGTGAAAATAGAGAGAGAGCTCAAGGCGTCGAAAAATGTCAGTGATACAGAGAAAGAGAGAGCGAAAGAGAACGCGGGGTCAAGAAAAGAAAGGGGGAGCCGTAATTGTACAAGGTGTATGGTTTGGGTGCGGGAAAGAGAGAGAGAGAGAGAGAGAGAGAGAGAGCAAAAAAAAAAAAAACAAAAAAAAAAGGTAACAGGCACGGTAACGAAGCAAACAGATAGCGCAATGGTCAAAGGAGGAGCTAAAAATAAAAGTGAAAAGCGCAATGCCAGAGACAACGCAGGGAAGAACAAGATATATATATATAATCGAAAAGGACGGAGGAATACAATGGCAGCAGAGGCTGCTTGTGAGAGACGAAACGTCTACCTCAAGAGAATAGGGAAAAGAAAAGGTTGAGCAAAGACGCGAGCGCGTCCAGCAAAACGAAGGGACAGATAATCCCGGGTCACCCACAGACGTCCCTCCTTGCACAAGGGAACGCCACAAGGAGAGCAATAATATATGTGTATGTGTATGGAGGAAAGGTGAGGTACTGTGAAGAAGGAATAGTCCTCACCGGTGCAGAGGAACACGAACCTTTGTACTAGAACACGTAATGAATATGTGGAGCATTTGTTGAGGTGTCGGCGAGTGGAGGTGGGGGGGGGGGAGGGGAAGTTCATTTGTAGGAAAGACTTGTCGAACGCAGCGCCGTCATTCTTCCACAGGTTTCCCTGCGTTTTGCCCCTCCAATGGGTGAAATCTGCATAATGATTTAACGTGACAGCCACCTACCCGGCGGTGTCGCTTCACGTGATGCGGGCCCATAAAGGCTTCTAGAGAGCGCTGCCCACGTGCGCTTCTTGGCGGCTGCTTCTGTTGGTTCGCGTATTTCTTCGTTTGTTTGTATAAACCTTTTCACCTTTGCGTTCGCATTGAGGAGAGAAGAATAGCGTGCCGTCCTGTTAGTGTTGTCGATGTTTTTTTTTTCTTCTTGAAAGTTGCTTCTCACGGGTGTCGCGTCCTCATTGCCCTCTACGACAGTTTACCAGTGAAAAACCATTTTTAGAAAGCAAAAATGAAAAAAAAAAGTGTTTCACATTTTTCAGGAAGGAGAGCAACAACAAAGAAGGCTGACACAGAAAGGAGGGGATGGGGGGAAGGTGGAAGACTGCAAAAATAAAAATAAAAAATGATGTTCATCACCAACCGTTTTGGCGGCGCAGCTGTTTCTTCGCTTCCTCCTCGGCGTAACGACGCTGTTCCTCACGGTCGGCCTTCTCCTTCGCGACATGCCGCTCCGAGGCGAGGGTGAGGGAGAACTCCTTGTTCTGCTCGGCCAGCGAGCGCTGCGGGCCTTGGCTCGCGACGCGCTGCATTTTTTGCTCTGCCATAACGCGTGCGAGCCGCTGGGCCGCGCTATCGCTGCCAGAAACAGAGACATCTTGGCCATCGAGCAGGTTCTTGAGGAGTCCTGTCTCGCAGCCGTCGTCAGGGGCGCTCCCAGGACGGGCTGCCCCAGCGCGTCGCGCGGCGACGGACGCCGAAGGCGATGCCACACGGCCACCTCGGGGACTGTTGTTGTTGTCGTCGTTCTCGTCAACGTCAATGACATTTTCGAAGCCGTCGTCCTCTGCCGTGACGACGCGGAGTAACTGACCGAACTCCCTTTCCTTCTTCACAGTTCCCGTGGCGTCCGGCGCGGGGGTTCCGTCCTTGTTGTGATGCCTCGCGGGAGCTCCATTGTCATCGTCCTCCTCCAGGGCCCGCTCCTGCTCACCGCCCGCGCTGTCGGCCAGTGGCAGCGCGATCATTTCCTGTGCAACAAGCACGTGCTTGCGGCCCTGCGGGACTCTGCTGTCGTACTCGCTGCCCAAGAAGAAGCTCTCCACGAGGTTTTCCTGCTGATGAAAGAAGCGTTGCAGGTTGGGGTCCTTCAGCACCTTGTCTGTGACGTAGGTCTTGGACAGCTGACGGCGCAAGATCGCCTCCTCCACGGTGCCGCTGGTGATGAGGCGGTAGACGCACACGTCGCGGGTCTGGCCAATCCGCCAGGCGCGCTCGCGGGCTTGGACATCGGTCACAGGGTTCCAATCGGGGTCAAAAATAACGACGCGGTCGGCACCAATTAGGTTGACACCGATGCCACCCACGCGCGTGGTGAGGAGCGCGACGAAAATGCTTTCATCCTCGTTGAAGCGATCCATCAGCTCTTGCCGATGTCCGCCCTGTGTCGTGCCATCCATCCGAATGTAGCGGTAGCCTTCTTGCTCGACAAGGTTTTCAATGATGTCAAGCATCATGCGGGTTTGCGTGAAGATGAGCGCGCGGTGGCCGTGCGTCTTCCACTCGCGCACCATCTCGAGCAGGACCCGCAACTTGCTGCTCCCGTCAATGTTCACCGGGTTGTTGCTGCGAAAGCATCGATATCCACCACCACCACCACTGCCAGCTGCGGTTGCACTGCTGCTAGCTCGCTTGGTTGCCCTGCGTGTGCCGCCGGTGGGGGAGGCGACGAGCTGGTAATCCTCGTCTTCGCCGCGCACCACACGGAACAAATCCGCGTGATTGCAAATTTGCCGCAGCTGATTCATGACCCGAAACGCCTCCAGACGAACGCCCGTGTTGTAGTGTCGTTGATTGCCAGGCATCAGGCTGTGCCGGCGTCCCGCGACGTGAAGGGAGCCGGTGCTGTCGCGTCCATCGCGGTTGAGGCGACCGCCCCAGATGGTGGGCTGGTACAGGGTATTCCCAATGAGCTGCTGCACGGGAGTGGAGGCGACCAGCTCCACGTAGAGCTCGAGCTGCTCGTCGCTCAGCGGCACGCGAATCACGCGCTCGAATTTTTTGGGCAAGATGGTGTTCACTTGTTTTTTCAGTCGCCGCAGCAGATAGGGCGCGATCTGTGCCTGGAGTGCCTTGGCGCACTCCACCGCCGAGGCCAAGGCGACGGGCGTCGCGCGAATGCTTTTGCTGCGACCAATGGGGGCCTCAAACTCCTCGACAAAGCGGTTCATCGTGCCAAGCAAGCCAGGCTTCACAAAGTCAAACAAACACCACAGCTCCTTGAGCCGGTTCTGAATCGGCGAGCCCGACAGGATAAGGCGGTGTGGGGTGGTGAAGGACTTGGCGGCGAGGGTGATGCCTGCCTCTGGGTTGCTGATCTTGTGCCCTTCGTCAAGAATCACGTACTGGAACCCGCCTTCGTGCAACTGAACGCAGTTGAGGCGCATGGCCGTGTACGTGGTCACCACCACGGCGGGTGTCCCGCGCACCGAGGCCATGAGGGCCGCGCGCGACGTGGCTGGGGAGTTGTGCGTGGTCGAACCTGTGCCCGTGCTGCTGTGGTGACTGCTCTCATGCATCACACACACCCGTAGATGCGGTGCCCAGCGGTGCAGCTCCGCCACCCACTGCTGGAGCACCGTCATGGGCGTCACAATCAGCGCGGGGCCGCGGAGCTGCCGGGAGTGGTGAAGGGCGTTGAGCAGCGCAGCGATTTGAACCGTCTTGCCGAGGCCCATCTCATCGCCAAGAATGCCGCCGCAACGCTGAGCGTGCAGGTGCACGAGCCACAGAAGGCCTTCCTGCTGGTAATCAAGGAGCTTATCGTAGACGGCGGCGTGGATGTGAATGCCGGGGAGGAGGCTCACCTCCGGCTCCGGGGGAAGCGCGAGGTTGTGGTACAAGCGCTCGATTTCTTCCGTGGAAAGGTCCATGTCATTGTCGTCGTCGCTGCTGTGGTCACCGTCACCGTGGCGCCCCCGCTTCTTTCCCTCGCGCGTATCCCTGGCGTTTGCCTTCCGCCCGCTGCGGCGGCGTGTGGAAGGTTTATCCTCTGCATCCTCTTCCTGCTTCGTCGTTGGCACGCCACTGCCGTCGTCGTCGACTTCTGTTTTTGTCTTCTCCTCCTTGAGGAGGCTCTTGAGGAGGGCGAGGCTCATGTCCTCCTCCTCCTCCATCATGGCGTCCACGTCAATGACCGCCTCATCCTCGAAGCCTGGCTGCGAGGTTTCGTCCATCTCGTACCGCGCCCGTGCGAGCGTTGGCGAGGAAACATTCGCCAGTTCGTCGTCCGCGTCGTCGCCGCGATCCTTGCGCTGCGTGGTGGAGCCATTGGTGGCGTCGTCTTCGAGCTTCACGCGTCCCTCCGCCTTGCGGCCTGCGCGTCGGCCGGCCCGACCGTTCCTTCTGGCCGCATCCGCGTCTGCCGCCGCGTTGACGGCGACCGCTCCTTCGTCATGACTTGCTTCCCGCTTCACCGCGTTCCTCTCTGATTGGCTGTACAGCTCCGGGTGCTCGAGGCGGTGCCGCTGCAGTGCCTCAACCATCTCCAGGCGTCGGCGCTTTCCCAGCCTCGCCAGAAACTTCTCCATGTCCGTGTCATCGTCGTAGCGGAGGTGCCGAGCCTTGAGGTCGCTGCGGGTCACCTGCACCCGATTGAGCGAGGGCAGCACCTCGCCCCCGCTGTACTCTGTCATGGTGACGGCGCGGCTCGCCTCAAGAGGAAAGGAGTCGGGAATGCGGCGCGCCGCTGCACGCACTGGTGGTGCGGTGGGCGTCGGAAGCGGGGCCGCGGACCCGGCTGCCCCACCCCGGCGGACAGGCCGTGGTGTTCGCGGTGCACCCGCTGCTGTCGTCGGTGGCAAGGTCCGCGCAAGACCGCGTGCCGCCGTGACGGCGGGCGCGCCTTCCGTGTCATTCCCTCCACCTTGCTGCCGCTGTCGCCGCGCCGCCTGTTCCTTGGCAAACACCGCTTCCTCCGCGCGGGCTTCGCGGCGGGCCTGCGCCTTCGCGTGCTCCAGCCGCTCCTGCTTGCGCTGCTCCACCTCCGATTGGGTCCGCTGAAGGGCCGCGAGCTGCTTGTCCATGTCGCGCGTCGCCGTCTTGAGTTGAAACTGAAGCCGGCCGATTTGCTGCTCGGGTGGCGGCGGTGGTGGGGATGAGCCCTCCACACCCTTGCCCGCCGTTGTGGTCACCACCTGTAGACCGTTCGCCCGCTCCGCGCGTTGGCGTTCCACCTCCTCGAGGGCTTCTTGCACCGCCGCGAGTTTCTTCTCGGCGTCTTCAAAGGCTTTCCAGGCTTTTTTGAGTTTCTCCTCGTCTTGCAAAGCGGCTGTCGATGACTGCGCGGCCACACGCGCAGCAACGTCCTGGCGCAACGCATCCTCATCTACCCAGGAGATGTTTGCGATGTTCGCCAATTCATCTGCCATGACACTGCTGACTCTTTTTCTTTTCGTTTATAGATTGCTTCGTTCGGTAATTAATAAGGTAGAACAGGAAAAGCAACGTCACACGCAAGATAAATGTGTTTCTTAGTATATAGGTGTCCGTGTCATCAACCAAGTCCCAAATTTACGGTTGCGCTACGTTTCTCCCTTCCGGTCACTCAACACAATCCTTTCCAAAGGATAACGCACTTGCACGAGCCAATGTGACAGCTGCGTTTTATAAGGAACGAGGAGAGTAGTGATGCAGTGGGAGCGAGCGCAGCACAGAATGGCGATGATCCAAGGTGAGGACACAAGGCGCTGTTAAGAAAAGATGTAACACGAGCGTTCAATCCCTGCGGTGAGAACGCCGTGCGGGTCTTGCAGCGAAGGGCAGCGTCACGCGTTTGTGCACTGTAAAGCAAAGGCTAGAAAGGGTAAATACGTATAGACTTCAGATATGCTGGAAGGGGAAAATATGTGAGATCCTTTTTTTTTTGTGTTTGTTTCGTATGAGCTGGTATGGAATGTGACTTTCTTTCGTGCTTTTCTTTTCCTCTTCTTCGCAGACCGATGGAAGTTAGTTTGTTTTTGTTGTGTTTCTCGTCGTGCGGACTCTTTGCACGCCCCACAATGCATGAGCGCCAGAAAAGAAGAAAGAAAGAAACCCAGGAATGAACGGTGTGTCAGAGAGAGAGAGAGAGGAAAAAAAAAAAAACAAAGGGAGGAAATGTGTGAGTGTGATAGAGAGCTATGGTGCATACATGAAGGTCACGCATCCTTTTTTTTTCCCCCTCCCTCTTTATTGACGCAAATCAGGTCTTCGTATTGCCAGTGAGAGGGGATCCCAGTGAATACTTTTTTTTCTCCCGTCAGGCGTGTGACTCATAGGAGGAGAAGGAGCCACGAGGCTTTGGGGTTCTCTCATCGCCTCCCTACTTTCTCTTGTGGAGCTCATACTACACAATCCTTTGCCGCATGGGAACGCCTTCTTATGTTTTTTCCTTCCACTTTTTCGTTTTTTTTTTCGTTTTTGGATTGCTCTTCGGATGTCTGTTTACTGTCTGTTGCTCTCTCTCTATCTCTCTTTCTGAGACATCTGCCCCTTTGACGTCGTCGTCAGGTTGCCTTCATCTGAACCGTGCTTCCGTTGCTCCTCTGTCCATCCCTCACTGTTTCTCGTTTTCGTTTCTCGTCGCCCACGGCCAGATACTCTTCTTCACAGATTGCACGTTGCCCCAGGTGTGTATAAGACGGGCAGCGCAACCAACGGAGTCGTGAAGGCGCGTTCTGTTTCTTCTGCGGGCGTGACGGTCGCGAGAAAAGAAGTAGGGATCACGCGACAAAGCAAGGGTGTTGTACAGAGATCGAGGCACAAGTGAATCACAAGAGGAAGGTCATTCGTGGTGGGCTGTCAGGTTGTGGCGATACGACGATGCCCCCTTTGAAGACGAGACATCTCCAGGGAAGGAGAAGGAGAAGAACAAGAAGAGACAACGTAAACACGTTTCGATCAATAGAACCGCTAAGACAAGAGTAGGTAGAACAATGCGCGCATGACAGGAGAATAAAAATAAAAAAAGGAGATGGGCTAGAATTCAAATTGAAGGAGATGAAAGCACAACAAAAAAATATATATGAGAAAAGTGCCACGTATGATAGTGTGGACTGCTTCTACAGCTTTGGGAAATGTGCGCATGACTCGTTGACAGTTTTTGTTTTTGTTTCGTGGTTTGTGGGTTCGCTGCACGTATCCGACACGCCCATCGAGCGACGGAGTGTCGTTATACCAATGCGAAGCTCGAGAGGGGAGATAGCGTAACGAGGATAGAGAAGGAAAAAAAAAGAAGACAAAGAAAAGACTCGGAAACGAGCGGTAACGGAAACAAAAAAAAGATATACGTTGTCCGGAGGAGAAAGGAAAGACCGTCATATATGTGTGTGAGTGGGCGGCGCCTATTCATTTGCTTGGGGCGCCGCATCTACAGAGTCTTGGGCATCACGTTGAAACATCGGAGTACAGGGGGAAAAAAAAGAGAGTGGAGAAAGAGTTTGATCAGAGAACCGAAAGAAAAAAAAAATCATTGCGATAGGGAACCGGAGAAAAAAAGAAAGGAAATACAGGTTAGAGGCGTCGGGTGCCTCGAACGGCCCTTCGCTTCCAGGACCTAGGCATGCGTGCACTTAGGCCTTGGGGATGGGGGTGGCCTCGAAGCTGATCTTGAAGCCGTTGGGCTCGCCCTCAATGAACATCTCGGTCGCCAGCGGGGCAACGGTCAGCTCGCAGTTGTACTCACCCGAGTCGTCGTTGCGCTCCATCTTGGTGCTGCCAAGCGCCTCGATGTCGCTGTCCTTGCCAAAGACCACGACCACCTTCATGTTGTAGTTGGTGGTGTCGTTGTAGAAGGCCCACTTCTGCTCGTCCTCGTTGACGATGCGGAAGAAGAGACCGTTGCCCTGGTCCTTGAAGCACTTGACGACCTTGGTGCCCTGGTAGGTGGGCTGCCCGTTCTCGTAGGTGATCTCGTCGGCCATGGTGTTGGTGGTGCGTGGTGGGTGGGTGAGGGGTAACGGCTGTGTTTGCTAAGAGAAAGAGCTGGTTGAGTGAAACGTCGTTAGCTGGAGAGGAAGGTGAGCTGGAGCGGAGAAAATTCTGGAGGAAGTGGATGGAAGGGCGTGTCAGGTTGCGGAAGAGAAGGGAGACGGTAAAGATCATTATGTGGGTGTTAGGGGTGTGAGAGCACGGGGTGGGAGGGTGCATAGGTGCAGTATCGCCGGCATTCATTCGCACTCAGCAGAGGAAGCAAACCTTTCGAATATATCTGTCGACGCTATCGCCCACGAGCGCAGGTCTGTGCTCCGCCATGGACAATAAAGGCGGTGATGTGGTCTCCCTCCTGCGGACTGTCTAGGGGGGGGGGGGGGGAAACACGGAGCCGCAAGACGGATGGCCGTTCAGTGGTTGCTTGCTCACTGAATGTGTATCTTTTTTTTCCTTTGAGTATTTGCCGTGGTAAAGAGAAAACTGTTTGAAAAAAAGAAAGGAATAATCCTATCTGTCTGTTTCTGGCGTCCTCCGATGAAACGGAGAATTTCCGAAGCTGATAGACGGAATGTAAACGGAAAGAAACATGAGAGGTGACGTGCGGCTGCGTATTCCGCGAAAATAAATCCGGCGGATGCGGTAAGTCCTGGTCGACAGTGAGGGATATGTTCATATATATATATTTTTTGGACGGTAGGGAAATAAAAGTCAAATCATAAATGGTCATAAATGAAAGGAAAGAAGAATAGACATACGCGAGAGGGGGAAAAAACAAAAGAGAGGCAGACATGTGGGACGTTCGCTGACGGGAGAATAAGAGGAAGGGAGGTGCTTGGGAGAGAGCAGAGAAGTCGGATGAAGAGAACAAAGCATCCTCCCTTGCTGTGCGATAGATAAAGAGTAATTTGGAAAAAAAAAAAAACAACGCAGGAGTCACTCTCTGAAAGAGGATCATCCGGGAGTGAATGGTATGAGGAGAGAGGAAAAGAAAGGAAACCGTCATGCCATTGCAAGAGACTGAGAAGCAGAGGAACTACCGTTGTTCAGTGATCTCTGGTGGCGCTTCTCCCGCTCTCCTCCCTAGATCTTCTTTCGTTGGAAAACAAACGAAAAGAAAACGAAAATAGGGAATGCCTCAAGTAGCGAGTTTCCCCTAGTTTCCATCTCTCTCTCTTGCTTTTTTTTTTTACCGCTTCATCCAGTTATGCTTCGACGTCAATCCTTTCCCCGTTCGTTGGTTTTGAGAGGCGTGATGACCA
This sequence comes from Herpetomonas samuelpessoai, assembly GCA_030849835.1. Taxonomy (NCBI): domain Eukaryota; phylum Euglenozoa; class Kinetoplastea; order Trypanosomatida; family Trypanosomatidae; genus Herpetomonas; species Herpetomonas samuelpessoai. The sequence continues at coordinate 132,043 of JASAOC010002100.1, read as the reverse complement.
TCGAGAACGGGGGCCCAAGACAGACATCGACAACCCGTCACACGTACCGTTCCCTTTTTTCTCATTTCCTCGCCAACGGCCTTTGTCGCGTAACACGCAGCACCGACGAGGGGTCTGCGCAGGTCAACAAACGAAGAAGGAAGAAGGAACCGGGAGGCGCGGCAGCGCGCACACTTGGATGGTGTGTAACTATGGAAATGCTTGGGCCTAGGCGACGCTCCCGCATTCCGGTTCCTGTTCTCTTCACGTTAATGGGTATCAAGGATGCCTTTTTGCGAGTTCACCTGAGAAGCGCCTCGCCTTGATGCACGACACCTCCTGCCCTCCTACCCACCCCCCCTCATCGTGAGGGAGAGAGACGCCTTACGAGCGGGGGATCGGGTTCGCCTCGAAGCTGATCTTGAAGCCGTTGGGCTCGCCCTCAATGAACATCTCGGTCGCCAGCGGGGCGATCTGGAGCTCGCACTTGTACTCGCCAGACTCCTCATCGCGCTCCATCTTGGTGTTGTCGAGGGCTTCAATCTTGCTATCCTTGCCGAAGCTGACGCGGACAACCATGTTGTACTTGGTGGTGTCGTTGTAGAAGGCCCACTTCTTCTCGTCTTCGTTGACGATGCGGAAGAGGAGACCGTTGCCCTGGTCCTTGAAGCACTTGGTGACGGCGGTACCGGCGTAGGTGGGCTGGCCGTTCTCGTAGGAGATGTCGGACATGTTTTTTTTTCTGTGGTTAAGTTTGTGTGGGGTATGGTGTGTGTAAGTGAAGCTTGAATTCACTTGTAAATACGGTGTGGAAGGAAAGGGAGATAGTGGGGTTTAAATAATAGCTTAGAGATCTATCGGGAGAGGACCATTTTGTTGTGATGCCGTATACAAACGGCGAAGGGAACGTGTATGATTTGCAGATGAAGGAGAGAAGAGGGTAGTTATTGAAATGAGAGGAATTATTATTTTTTCTTTTTGTGCGTGCGCGTATATGCATCGCCGCAACATCACCGCGTTTCGCTTCTTCCGTTCGAGGACTTGGCTTGTGGAATCCACAGGACAAGAGCGTCGATTATTATTATTTTCTTCGTTTTCAGAGGGAGGGGGAGCGGGGCGGCCTGGGGGAGTTCTTGTGAACCTACCCTCTGGCGAACAGCGCCGACACTAGGCTACACGAGCTTCTGTGCCTCTGACAGGAATGTTTCCTATTCCTGCTCCTTTGCTTTGCATCTGTTGTCCCTCCCCTCCCCCCTTTCCTCTCGTGTGTTAGACTTCATTCAGATGGTTACCGTTTGTTCTCTTAGGATTAGGTGCATTCCCTTCTACCGTCGCCCTCGTGCTGTGTTTTTGTCTGCATTCCCCACGGCGGAAGAACCTTTACCTCGTTTGGCGTTTTATCGATAAATAAAAAAGAAAAACAAAAACAAAAACGAGAAAATGAAAAAAAAAAGAGAGGTCGTGCGGATCCAGATGCACAAGGCTGTCGTCACCCGAAGGCAAACAAGATGGAGATGCGCATACACACACAGGCACACGAAGACATGCGCACACGAACACAATCGTGCCTTGTGAGCGTGCTCAGGTGCAGTAGGACTGCCAACCGAACGCGTTTACGGAGGTAGTGGCCTTTCGCTGAGAGGAATGCGATGGGGTGGGGCAGAAGGAACACAGAAGAAAAGAAAGTATGTTCCGAAAACGGGTATAACAGGTATAAAAAAAGATATTAGGAAAAAAGTTTCGTCTTCGTGAAAGTCAAGAGAAACATGTCAGGAGGGTGTGAGAGAGAGAGAGAGAGAAGGTTATGGAGGAAGAATAATCGGAGTCACTGCGAGAAAGAATGAAGAGAGAGGGAAAGAGGAATGTAAAAGTTAGTAAGACATTAACAACACAAAGCGTATCGCGAAAAAAAAAAGAAGGAGAAGAAAAAATAAATAAAACAAACAAAAAAAAAAGTCGGAGGATAACAGAAGAGAAACCTCTGAAAAAGAGAAGAAGAGGGGAAAAAAGCGGGTTGGCGGAGGCTTAACAAAAGAATACCAGGGACTGCTAATCAACAAGTGCGCGCGAAGAAAAGAAAAGAGAAGAGAAAGAAAGGCTGTGCGACCAATGTGTGCGTGGGGAGGGGGGGGGGGGGTATCCCTTACGAGAAGGGATGGTGGTGACAATCATGCTCGTTCCTTGCATCACACCGTTCCCCCTTTTTTTCTTTTTAAGTGTTGACCTGCATCACATCTGATTCTGTGCTCGAGAGAGAGAGAGAGAGAAGTGGTTCCCCCACCCTTCTCCTCTCTCCAGGAAAGAACAAGAAGAATCGCATCTCGACGAGCACCTTGCATCCGTTGAGTCTGTCAGATGAACCAACGAGTAAAATAAATATAAAATAACAACAGGTGTTATCAAACAAGAAGAATGCAAGTTGGCATGGGAAAGTGAAAGCAAAGAGTGTTTTTTTGTTTTGTTTTCTCTTCTTATATAAAAGTTTGTGCCACGCAGGGCAAGGCAGAGAATCGTTCAAAGAACATCGAAGAGGAAGGACGCCGAAGAGAGTGTTTACCAATCCGTGCGCAAAGAAACGAAAGAAGAGAGAGAGAAAAAAAAAAGAGAAGGAAAAAGAGAAAGAGGAAGAGAGGTGGGCTCAGTTTCAGATGGCACACACACTCTCGTTCTCTTTATCTCTCTCTCCGGTCTTCTCACATATTTCTTTTCTCGTGTCTCCCCACCCCTCTTTCTTTGCACACGTCTCACTTTGTTTCCTTCGCCCCCCTCTTTGATATCTTTTTTTTTTTTTTTTTTGGGTGTGTGTGTGTGTGTGGTTGTGTTTGCAGGTGGGGATGTTAGCTTGCGGACGACCAGCAGGCCACATTCAGTGCCTTGGGCTTTGCTATTTCCTTATCGGGCCGGGGGTGGGGGAGGGAGGAGGGAGGAGGGAGGAGGGAGGGGGAGAGGTGAGTTCGGTCAAAAACAAACAAACGAAAAAAAAAAGAAGTAACCAAAAGAAAGGCAAATGGAGGCCTAACATAGATGAAAATAACGACATGGGATATGTTCTTTTTTTTTTTTTTGGAAGGGATTTACGTATTCACGAAAAAGAGGGAACATAAACAACGAAAAAAAAAAAGAAAGTGATCGTGGAGCCTTTCTCACATGACGAGTTCTATTGAAGCGTCTCCCCTCTTCTTTTTTCCTTTCTCTGTGCATTTATTTTTTTTTAAACGGCTTGTGACGTTCCTCATTTCAAAATCAAGACCATGAAGCAGCAATAACCCGGCTTTCGTGCGCCTAGACAAGATAACCGTGTGCAACTGCAGCCGACGCTGCATCCGCAGTGCGTCACGTACGTTGCGGTAGGCATGGAATGGGAGAGGAGGGGAAGAATGGATGAGGAAAGGAAGAGGATGCTAACATGCGAGGAAGAAAACGTAAAAACGTCTGGGGGAAAAAAAGGAGAAAATAAGAAGCGAGAGACGGGAGTAGCTGTCATTTACTCAGGGAAAACAAATTAATTTTGAAAATAAAAAATAAAGTGATATCAGCGACACGACGACACCCTAGGGGGAGAGAAGAAAAAAAAAAAGAGGATGTCGTCGTTGTTGCCGGTATAGGAATATTAACACGTTACCGGGTATGCGATCATGTTGATTGAAACGGGTCACACTCACACAGAGAGAAAGAGAGAGAAAGAGAGAGGGAGAAAGGAAGTGAGTACGGGGGAGTAAGAATTCACGTAATATGTAGAACAGCTGAAGATGGAAGGGATGAGAGCAGAAAGGCGTCCGTTCGGTCAAAAAAAAAAGAAAGAAAAAAAAGAAAAAAAAGAAGTGTGGAAAAGAGAGAGAAAAATTTATTCGCACAGCTGGTGCCTTACCGATATATATACGATGAGCTTGTTTTTTGTTTTTGACTCGCACAGAGAGAGAGAGAGAGAGGGGGGGGGGAACTGTAGAGACTTGTGAGGAAGTGAGTGAGGAAAGAACTTTTCTGCCGTGAGGAATGCTCACGTGGGGTGCACTCGCACACACAGACACCCATACACACGAAAACAGAAGAAGAAGAGGGACAAGGTTCAAGGGACGCGCAAAACACAGCGGGTACTTCAAGATGGGACGAGCGACGAGGATGCAGAGTCCTTTGTTTTTTCTTTCGCTTGTCCCTTCATTTCCTTATGCCCTCTTCTCCCTTGTCGCGGGACATAAAATTCATTCTTACTCACACTACGCACGTCAAGTTGTGTTGAATATATATTGAAAGACAAACCAGAAAAACGTTTGAAGAGACGGTGAAAGAATGATGAAAAAATATATATGAAGGAAAACAAAAGATAAGAGGGTGGGGTGGGGGGTGGAGTGGAGCGGCTCACTGTGGCTTCAGCGCTCACGACTTGGGGATCGGGTTCGCCTCAAAGCGCATCTTGAAGCCATTCACATCTCCCTCGATAAACATTTCCGTTGTCATGGGGCCGACGGTCACCTCGCAGGCGCATTCACCCGTGTTGCCGTCACGGGTAAGCGATGTGTTACCGAGCGCTGTGACGTCGCTGTGGGGCCCGAAGATGACAATCACCTTCATGTTGTAGCGCTTGGTGTCGTTGTAGAAGGCCCACTTCTTTTCCTTCTCGTTGATGATGCGGAAGAAGAGGCCGTTGCCCTGCTGGCGGAAGCATTTGGCGATGTTGTCGCCCTGGTAGGTGGGCTTGCCGTTCTCAAAGACAATTTCCTCAGACATGGTTGCACTGTTTATGCGGAAGGGGTTTGGGTTTGGGTTTGGATTTTTGGTTGAGGTTTGAAGAGGCGTTGACTGTGAGATATGCGTAGAGTAAGAGGAGAGTGAGAGAGAGAAAATATAAGAGAGAGAGAGAGGAGAGAAGCGTGAGTGTCTTCATCACAAAAGAAAGAGAATGATGGGCGAGGGGCGTGAGGAGGGAAGTATAGAAGAGCAAAGGCGATGAGAGAAAAGGGAGAAGGAGGGTAGGAGGAGATGAGAGAGTAGTAGAGAAGGTGCATTCGAACACCGCTTCGCAGGAGACCCAATCACAACAACTAGTTTTGTAGAGGTGCGTTCCATTAGAGGAATTCCAAGGCAACGTTTTCTATGTTATATGTTTTCGTCTCAGTTCTTTTGCTGGCTGCGGTTTTTCGCTTTCGATTTTTTTTAATTTTTGTTTTTTTGTGAAGGCGCCAAGCACAGGCCATTCCTCCTCGGTGTTTTGCCCGTGGGGAGAGGAAGAGGAGAAGGGGTGATGGAGAGGGTGCACCTCCTTGCGTCACAACCACACACAAACATCAACCTTTTTTTCGTTTCCTGCGTTGTCAAGAAGTGAATGAAATCCATTTACGGGATACCGTCACCTTCGTGCGCTACTTCAGCCATGCGCTCCTGCATCACGACTTGGTCCATCGCCTCCCACTCCTCCATCTCGGCCGGTGACGGCGGCGCCTTCATGGCCTCCCACACGTGGGAAGCTCGCAGCTCCGCACCGAGCTCCTCTGGCGCAATGGCCGGCGGCGCTAACAGGGAGACCCTCGCGGCGCGGACATCCATCCGGACCGCGTCAGGAAACACAATGAGAAAGTGCTCTGGATAGCGTTGGAGAAAGATGAGGAACGGCTTGTTGCCATTGCCCAGCGTCATGCGAGCGCCGTAGGGCAGCTGGCTGAAGAGCGAAGAAACGGAAAGGCCTGTGTCCGAGCGACGACTTGCATGCGCGAGTTCCTCTGCCACCATAAACAGCAGTTCCCGTTCCGTGTAGGTGTCCCGCAGCCTTCCGTCGGGAAGCGGCACACCGGGGCGCAGCAGGTACAAGGCGTTGCGCCGGCGCCACTCGAAGATTTGAACCTTGTGCGGCACGCCGGCTTTGAAAAACTGCAGCGGGACCTCGGGCATAAAGTCAGACAGACGGGTCGGGAGTGCCTTGACAAAGTAGCGCAGAGACACGGGGCGCCTGGCGGGAAGATAGCGCAGCACCGCATCCAGCAGCACCTGTGCATCGGCGTACGGGGAGTCTGGGTTGCTCGCGATCGCAAGGCGGCGCCGCGCTTTCCGGGCAGCGCGTCGGTCCTTGCGGAGAAGCGCGCGCTCTAGTCTGTCCTCGAGGCTCGCTAAGGAGGAAGGCGAGCACGTGACGAGGTCCACTCCAGGACGGTCGTCCGCAGACGAAGGATGCGCGGTGGCACTGCTGGTCTTGTTGCGTGCAGGCGATGGGGGATGTAGATGGGGTGCGTGGTGACCGCCTTGACGGTTCGCGCGCGAGGGGGAGAGTTCCACGGTGAGGTTGGGGGAGTGCAGCATGTGGGACAGCTCTCCACGTGGCGCGCGTGCTGGTGCGAAACCCGAGTGACGGGGCGATCGCACCTGACGCTGCGGTAGTGGTTCTTGTTCTTCGACGGAAGACACCGCTTCTGCGATGGGGTCTGCGACAGGCGGCGCGGATGACGACGGTGCCGCAGCGGTCTGCTGCGCATCGGCAAGCACAAAGATGTCGGGATGGGCCGCGAGAAAGGCGCGCAGCGTGCCAAAGAAGGACAGAATCAGCCGCTTGGAAAAATCGGAAAGACGCAGCGCCGCATCATCGGCGTTGATCGCGGAGAGCGATCCTACGGCGCGTTCCTGCGTCTTGGACGGGGATGGTTGCTCCAGATCTGTCACGTAGATGCGGCCCTTGGCGTGTAGAATGGCCGCCACCTCTGCCACCGCAATGGGCACCGGCGTCGTCTCCTCCCGCAGCCGCGAAGCCTCCACGGAAGGAATGGTGCAGAGCAACCCTGCGCCTCGGTCCAGGGCGAACTGAAACCGGTGCTGCATCTGCCCAAAGTACAGCAGGGGCAGCACCTCGGTGTCCTCCAGAAAAGGGCCGAGGGCGGCGAGGAGATGCGGGGGCGTCGTGCCGTGCTGGATGAGCGAGCCCAGGGGCCGCCACTCATGCGCCGCTGCCATGGGGGAGACACTGTCCTCGGCAGGGGTGTCCAGCGCACGCGCGAACGCGTCGCAGAGAAACGGATCCGGCGCATAGGACGGTGCAAAGTGCTCGTGTACGGAGCGAGCCGTGCCATCCGCGTCGGCGCTCGTCGCGTCCTGCTCGCTGGTGGCTGTGACGCCAAAGGCCACGTGCGAGCGGCCTCCGTGGAGTCGGACAAAGGTCCGCATGTGCGTCTGCACGGCGCCATCCCGTTGCGCGCGTGGTGCCTGCTCCTCCGCCCCAAACATGCCGATGGTCTTGTCGCGATTCAGCCGCGCCGGCACCGGCAGGGTCACCATCTCCACACACCCTGTCGGGGCAAAGATACGCGCCACGTGCTCCGGGGTGTAGCCCGCGGGCAGCTGCGCAAGAAAGTCTTCCAGAGGAATAAAATAAGTGGGCAAGAGCGTCACCAGCATCTGTGGCGTGAAGGTGCTCGGCGACTGTAGATTCACTTGGGCAGGGGCTGTGGGGCGGTCTCCCGAGGCGTCGGTGGCAGCCCCGGGGGTTCCCCTGGAGCGGGACGACGCCAACATGGAAGGCGACGCGGTCGACACCGTCGCAGAGGGCGGGGACGGCGGGGGTGGAGGCGCCTTCAGCAGGTCCTCGTCCACATCGGGCATGAAGATCTCGGAAAGTGAGTACGTGGAGGGCCCCGTGCGCAACGTGAGGGCGGCGTTGACGGAGGCGCGACGTGCTTGGAGGGCGGCGAAGGTACCAGATCCATCCGTAGGCACGCCGCCGCCACAGTTGCTGCTGCCCTCGATGGGGTAACAGTAATCACACGGTTGAAATTCGTTCGGGGCGATGACCGATACCTGGAGTCGGGGCGACGTCGCCGTTGTTGTTGACCCTGGCACCCTCTTCGCACCCGCAGTGCTTTCCTTCTGAGGCATGGGCTCAATAGCGTAAAGGCTGCGAAAGGCCTCACCCGCCTCGTGCTCGTTCGCCGCGCGCGTCACCAGCAAGCCGTCGTAGGACAGATAGACGCCCCAGTGCTGGTCATCGTTCTCATGGCACAGGTGAATGAGGAGGTTCTTGATGGTACGGAAACGATGGCGAATCCACGCCCTCCGTGCCGGGCCGGCAGCAGCCACGGGTGCGCTCTTGACGCCGCGGTCATCGATCTCGCGTGAGGCGGTTCCTGGGGCCTTGCTTCCTCCACTGCCTTGACGGGGAATCGACGTGCAGTCGTTAGAACGCGCAGGTGTGTGCGATGGTGGCGGTGGCGAGGTGAAGGTTTGATAAAGGGTCGACACCCGCATCGCTTGAGGGGCGAAGGGAATGGTCGCAACAAAGGCTTCAAGGAGCCCCTCTTCTGCAGACGATGACAAAGAGGGTTCACGCGCCTCTCGTGGGGTTGTGTAGGCATGGTGAGAGGAGGAGGGGGAGGAGGAGGAGGAAAGAAAGGTGTCTCCTGCCCAATGACGCATGGATCCATCCTGGCTCACGCTCGAGCTCGAACACATGCGTCGTGCCACGTCACGCAGCGGTGCCGCGATGCATGCTGCGTGTCCTGCCTGGCAGAGGACCGCGGGTGATTTTCTCCGCCAACGCAGTGAGGCAACCCCGTGGGCAGCCGTTATGGCCTCAACAGAAACATGACGTAGACGTATGGTGGGTCCTCGCGTAAAGGTACGAGGACGCATTCGTCATGTGCTAAAGTCAAAAAAGAAAAAAAAAGCACACAAAGAGAGAAATTCCGAACAGCGACGGCGTGAACGACAAAGGTGTACGTGTGTGTGTGCGTGTGTGCGTTCGCGTTGTGATGGCTCTGTGTAGTGCCAGTGTGCGTGCAGAGAGAGAGAGAGAGGGTGCAGCAACAGTAAAAAAAAGGAGAGGGAAGAATAATAGTTCAGAATGAAAGAGGGCATTTGTGAGTCCACACAAAAAAAAATTTAAGCGGTGGATCCGTGCATGTGCGCTGAACCTTGCCGTTGGTCTACCTCCTCCCCCTCTTCCTCCTCGCTAGCTGTGCTTCCTTCGTAATGAGGGAAGGGGGGTAAGCAAGTACGGGGACAGAAGAGGCACTCCTCGACTGATCCACACATATATTTTTTAAATAAACGCATCCTAGCGTTTATTCGTGCTTCAAGGTTTCTCCTGCTTTTCTCATTTTTTTTTTGTTTTTCTTCCTCATCGGCGCGCAGCCGTAGAAACGAGGCAAAAAGAGAGGAAGGGGGAGTGAGAACCAGAGACGAGAGAGGCAAGACCTCCTCCCCCCGCTCCCTTCCCTGCATTCGCGCTTCCCTCTCAGCTTTCATGCGTCGACAGTGGTGCCATCCTCTGCGTCCGCGTCGCCTGCGGTGCCATCTCCCCCCACAATGGCCTCCACCACCATCGTATTTAGCTTTTGCAAAAGCTCACGCAGGTTATCCAGCTTGAGCTGCAGCCTTCGAAGGACAATGTTCTGCGTGTACGCGAGCCGAATTGCTGGCACCAGCTGGCACGTAATACGCGGTGTGCTGTCCATCAACGCAAAGGCATCGTCCCAGAGGTACTTCTCCAGGTCCTCCTCCACCTCCTTGTGAAGGCGGGGCACCGCGCGTGGTAGCGTCATGAGAACTGCCTCGCTGAGCGTGCTGTAGCACCGGTTACACGCCCCGGAGGCCACGACGCTGGCGAGCAGCTGTCGTGCCTCACGCTTGTGGTTTCGCAGGCGTGCCGCGGTTTCCTCATTAACAGGGATTCCCTCACGGGTGATGCCATGGGGGGTACTCCATGTTCCGTCACGCTTGCCTTCGGCATCCTCGGTGCCGTCGTTCTCTTCCTCCCCACTTGTGCCGTCGTCGTTGTCGTCGACGTCGTTGCTGTTGTTGTTGTTGATGTGGCGCACATTCCGCAACGCGCGACGGGACGCGTTCGCTTTTGAGGGGTTCCCTTCGCCACTGGCGCCCGTGAGACTTGGTGGTGGCAGCAAGAGCCCTGTCTGTGCGGCGAGCAGCAGCCGCTGGCAAATCACAGGGAAGTGGTGGTAGACCTCCGTCAGCGTGCTCTCCACGTTCGTGAAGTCGGATGCAGAAGGGCTGCTTCCGGACGACGCAGAAGGCTTTGGATTGCCTTTGCGACGGTCCACGGTGGTGGCTTCTTCAGACACGGCCGCTGCCAACACCTGCGAGGTTGGCTCTGAGGATGCGGTGCCGCCGCTCTGAAGGGCAGATTCGGCCGCTCTCCACAGGACGGGGTCCATCTCTGGCAACGGGCGCAAGGGAACCTCAAAGAAGGACGACGACGACGACGACGACGACGACGACGATGAGGCGGTGGTCTCCGCATGCGTTGCACCCTCTGCACGAGAAAACCCAAAAGGAGCCCACAGATGCGCAAACACGGAGCCGGCCTCGGCGTCACCGATGTCGTGTTCATGTGGTTGTACCAACCCTTGCAATCGACGGAGAGCGTGGCTCACCTTGGGAACGAGGCTTAGATACGTCGCGGCCGCGCGCTGGTAAGCCACATTGACGGCACTTTCCTTGTCAAGGAGCTCTTGCAAACCGCGGCGTCGTTGCTGCTCGCTGACGGCGTCGTACCAACCGCCGCTGCCGTCCGCCTCAGACGCGAGAACTGGTGTGGGTGAAGTCAGGTCCTTGAAGCGCTTGGCAGGAGACGCGTCCACCGCGCCCGCTTCCTTCTGCGAGAGCTCCCGTGCTTCGCCACCGCGCGCGTTCACCGTGTCGACACCGGGTACCGAGTGGCTGTGGCGTGCGGTGTGTGGGTCTCCCACCTCACCCATGGCATCGCGGCTGCCTGGGGGACGAAGGAGAAGCGGCTCGCAGCCCTGCAGCATCGGGTGCTTGAGGGCCAGCGTCATGAGGGGGTGGTGGTGGATCCGCTGCATGACGCTGGACCATTCGGTGGTGCTCGCCTCTGTGGATGGGTTCATGGCCAGGTTCAGATCCGCTTCCCGTGCGCGCTTTCGTGTGCTGCGGTTGGTGCTGTGGTCATCTGCCTCTTCCTTCTTGACCTTCTGCGTCGCAAAAGGAATTGTCGCACCACTTGGAGGACTTGGATTGCTCGGCCCCGATGGCTGCTGCGTGTACAAAGGAAGGAGCGCCACCTGAAGCCGTCTCATGCGGAGGAGCATCACACCGCGCGTCACGCGTTGGTACTCCTGACAGAGCTCCTCGACCGTTGGCGCGCATGGCGATGAAGTGGCCGTCTCACATGCCACCGTCCGTGATGGCAGCCAGCGATCGGCGACGAGGAGAAAACTGCGGAATCGTTCGTACAGTGTGAAGAGGTTTTGCGTATCGGCAAAGGTAAACACAAACGCCCCGTCGCACGTGGTGTGGGACGGCCTGTCGCCCTCTAATTGGTCGTACTCGTCTCTTGTGAAGGTGAAGAAGGCAAAGGTGTCGTGTGCGAGCGGCGACGGCGGTAAGACGGGAGCCACCCCCACTATCGCAGACCCAGCGGCAGAGGTCTGTGCGTGGGTAGCGGTCGACCCACTGCCTTCCGCACCCCCGGTAGCCGAGTCCCCACTGGCACAGAGCCCGAGCAGGTGGTACGCGTTCACCGCCTCCTTGAGGGTCCGCGTCACGTCAGAAGTTTCCGAGTTCGCTGTCCCTGCGGATTCGTGATGGGAGTAGGATGGCGCGCCAACAAGCGCCTCGCTTTCGAGCAGTTCATCGGCGCGCTTCCACCGTGCTTGCGAGGTGAACATGCGGCGGTGCGATGAGGATGCTGATGGCGTTTCTTCTCTTCTTGACGCGTCGCCTTGATGGCCGGACAGAGGCGGAGCGACCGCCGCCATCCGTGCCCATTGGTGAAGCCGGGGTACCGCACCAAACGGCCTCCGCTGGTCCGCCGCCCCACCGACAGCGCCGTTGCCTTCCTCCTCTCCCCATGATAACACAGCCTGCTCTAGAGCAAGCGCGCTACCAAGCCCTTGTGGCTGTGGTATCTGTTGCTGGCCGAACATATCGGGGCGAAGTGCGATCCCGCCGCCCATCAGCTGCCGCCGAGATCCCATAGATGCGTCGAGGGAAGGAAGCGCACCGCCTCCACCCTGACCACCGAGTGCGACAGCGCCGGCGCCTTGCCAGACGTGCTCGTGAAAGAAGAGTTGGCCCTCTGGTTTCGTAGCGTAGCGGCTGTGGTCCAGGAGTAGCTCCGCAGCGGCGCTGCTGAGCTTGCGGCCCTGCGCATCGTAACGAAACGCCTTCTTCGCTCTTGCACTGCCGCCACGCGAGGAAGGGTTGGTGCCACCGCTTGCATTGGTGGTGACTGCTGAAGCCGATGGAGGGACTGCGGAGGAGGAAGGTCCTGTGAGAAGCGCTGAAGCCAGCTGGTAATCGGAGCTTTCCATGGTGGAAGCAACAAGTGTGGAGGAGAGCTTATCCCTGCGGCTGCTGGAATAAGCAGTTTTGCAATCGAACAAACGTGTTGGAGGAATGAGAAGGGAGAGAGAAGAAGAAACTCTGCCCCTATTCCCCCCTCGTGTAACGCTGCGTTGTGAAGCTTCCGCTTTTTTTCTTTTCTCTTTTACATTGTTTGTTGTTCCGATATAAAGATCGCAAGATGAGGAGAAAAGCGCGTGAAGGGATGCGTGTGGGAGGCTAGTACATCATCGTGCGCGTCTATGTCCGTGGCGTTGGTTTCTCTTCCTTTTTTTGTCTCCACCGCACGCTGAGCATTCACCAGATCAAAAATGGCTGAGACGCACACCTTTCGCGCCGCCTCTCCCGTACACCCTCTTCTCGGGTTCACCACATGACGACCACTTCCGTCGACTGTACTTGGAGCCCAGGAAGGGAGAGAGACACGCAGACACACACACACCTTGAGCAAGCCAATGTACTTGCTGAATCCTCGTCTTCCCCTTGGGGAGGCGAAGGCACTCACTTGTTTTCTTTTTTTTCCTTCTGGTGCCGAAAAAAAAAGGAGGGGGTAGATTATGGCAGGCGTCACGATCACGCCTCACCGCCAGAAGTGAACAACGCATATCCATTGGGGGGGAGGGGAGGGGGGAAGGAACAGCTGAGAAGAGGGGACAGAACGTGGTACATGTCACATCGAATGTGCCTCTTCTTCTCTGCTGGAAGAAAGGTACACGGTGGAGGGTGGGGGAGGAGGATGCGCCGCGAAGGTCGCGACAGTGAAGAAGCCACGCACCCATCCACCAACCGAGTCAATCAGTACAGACAACAACAGAGGGTTTTGGGAGTAACCCACACCAACAACAACAACGCAACGGCCACAGCACCGTGTGAGATGAGGGAGACAGAGGCAGAGAAAATCAAATCACTCGCACCGCACACACACGCACCAACACACGTGCATACGCCAAAAGAAAAAAAGAAGCATCACCCACCATGGCACTTGCCTTTGATATCGGCCACTTTAATGGCGCGCCACCTTGGCAGGGGGTGCCGTGGTGGCACGGGTGGCCCCTCCCGCGGCGGCCATGCTGACGGCACTGCGGTGCAGCAGCTGCGACGTGATGAGCCGCTGCCGCGCCGCTGGCGACAGGGTCGCCGTACTTGACGGCGGCGGACTGCGCGCCCGCTTCCCGCTGCTTCCAGTCGTGGTGGCGGCCGCCGCCGCCGCTGACGCAGCGCTGTTGGGCACGAGCAGGCGGTACGGCGACGGAGCGCTGACCCCCGTGCTCAACGCCCGCACCGACACGCCCTCGCCCTCCCCATCGGTAAACTGGAAAAGACTCTCGTCCTGCAGCCAGGCGTCCGGCACATTGTCGAAGCGGATCTCCTGCAAGGCGTGTTTGCTTTTGAAGGCCTCAAGGAGCTTTGCCTCCCTCGCACGACGTTCGGCCCGGGCCTTGGCGACCGCCGGGTCCACCGCTTCCTCACCGCCCTCCGCGCCGTCGCTCTGTGCTGCGGCAGCAGCAGCGGTGGCGGCGTTGGCGCCGCTGACAGGGGCGGCGGGTTTTTCCTCCTTCTTGCCGGTCCCCTCACTCTCCTGCGCGGCCTTGTATTGCGCGGCCTTCTCGGCACGCAGCTTGTCATCGGTCACCCACAAACCCGCTGACTCCACAAAATTGGCCTTGCGGTCCATCGTCTTTTCAAAGGCGATACCAGCGAGCCGATTCACACGATTCTGGTGGGCGTTGCGGCGCGTGATGTCGGCAATCTTGTTGATGTAGCCGCTGCGCTGGCCATTTGTGATGTAGCGGTAAAAGCCCAGCTGCTGTGCGTACTCCTCCTCCCAACCTTCCACTGTCTCCGGGTCAATGACGGGGGTGGTGGTGGCGGACGGCGGCGGCAGCGGCTGTGACAGCGCGTACGCAGAGCCGTTCGTGCTCTGCTGCGTCTCTGCGGACGGGGGCATCAGCTGCGAGCTGGGCATGGCGTCCTCGAACAAGGACGTCTGCGGCAGGCTGTCGCCACCCATGCTGTGCAGCGGGGTCTGCTCGCCTTGGCTTCCTTGCGTGGACGGACGGTTGCGCAGACGCTTGGGGAGGAAAGGCGAGCGTCCCGTGTACACGGACTGCCCGCGCAGGTTGCGCCGTGTATTGGGCGCCTGCTGCGGCTGTGTCAGCGCCTGCGACGCTGCCATGACCGAGGGCGAGGCAGGGGTTTCTGGCGGAGAGGCGAGGAACGAAGACGAGGACGGCTGCGTTTGACTCGCCGTCATCGCGCCACTTCCGGCCCCACCAGCAACAACTGCTTGACTGCCCTGCGACTGACCAAGAAGCCGAGACTCGAGCTGCAGGTTGCGCACCTTGTTCACCGTCGCCGCCATGGGTGCGGCAGCGGCCCCGGCGGACTTGTCCCCGTAGCGCGCGTGCAGGCGGGCGGCCTCCTCGGTCTCCTCCGTCGTCCACGTGTGCCGGGTGATGTGCGCTTCGCGGAAGTGGCGGAGCTTGTGAATTTGCTCGGCAGTCGGCAAGTAGGTGCGCGCGAGCGCGTTCGGGTCCACGCGGCTCGTCATGGACGCCTCGGCCTTCGCGTCTGAGGCGTCTTGGCTGACCTCCACGGGCCCGCTACTGGTTTCCGCAGCCTTGTCCGCATCGACGACGGCCTCGGCAAGGGCAGCGGTTGAGAAGGTTTCCTCGGGGTTGCTCAGGCTCTGATAGGCGCAGAACTGCCGCACCTCCTCCTCGGTCGGAAGCTTGTGCGACAGGCGGGGAAGGTAGACGGGCCGCTCTTCGCCCACCACCTTGAGGGCCACCCAAAAGAGTTTATTACGCCACACCACCGTGCTGCCAGGCGCAGGTGCCTTGGACTTGTCTGTGGCACGGAGACCGCCATTCGGCAGCTGCGAGGAGCCCAGGTCGGGCGAGCTCAGGTTGGTCTCAATCGTCAAGGCGGGGCGGCCGCCCGCTTGAGGGACAGCGCCACTGCCCGCTGCCGCTGCCGTCGTTGCCGTGGCGTCTGCCTTGACACAGTCCTCGAGAAAGACGACCTCGGTCACGCGCGACCAGCGGTGCTTGGACGCGTCCGCGCGCTCGCTGCGGTAGCGGACAAAGTAATTCAAGTACGGCTTCTCCTGAAGCTGTGCCGCGACCGTGTTGATCTCGTGCATGAAATACGGGCGATCCGCGTGTTCATGGACGTACGGCGCGCGCAGCGTCAAGGCCGCGAGCTCGGCTTCGGAGAGCATTATGATTTTTTTAAAAGAAAGGAATAATAATTATCAGTGTTGCGGTCTGCTTTCTGACAAGAAGGCTAAGCTCCTCTCTCGCACACAAACTTCAGGCAACGAGAGCTGCCGTCACAGCTACCTCCTTGCCTTGAGTCACAAGAGGTCTTCACGACGTTTGAGATGAGGGACTTTCCTTTGTATAACAAGAAGACAACCGGAAAAAAAAAGAGAGAAGGAGTGCACAACTTCTCTTTTAAAAAGGGACTGACAATTACTCAGTTATCGGATATTGTTTGTATTTGTGAGGCTTCCTTTCGGTGCTGTTTTTTTTTCAAATATCGAGATTCAAGAGAAGAACAAGACGAGGACAGAAGAATGGTCAAGGCAGTGATAGTATATGAAACCTCCAAAGATGTATCAAGAAGCGTCGCACGGCAGAAGCTTCACAATATCAGCCAAACGCAAGGACGCAACAAGGGAAACGTACCGCAGAAGTGTAAAGAAAAAAAAGGTGCGGAGACGCAATCAAGAGAAATTGGGAGAAGGAGAAAGGAAATAAATTAATGCAGCGCTAAACTAACCTTGATCAAGTTCACGGACAGCGCTTTACACCGACACACAACAAGAAAGCACGAAGTGAAAGAAAGCGAGGATAACTAGAAACCGCAGAAGGAGGAAGACGAGAGAAAGATAATTATCTTTCGCATTGTGGCTCCCGCATCGAGAAGGCCTTGTGTTTTTCTTTGGCCATGTGGAACTGCAGAGGAATATTCTTCGGGGGGGGGGGGGGGNAAGGGAACCGAACAAAGGCTTGCCAGCCTTGCACGCGCGCCTCTGAAGACCGCCGACTGACATTGTCCCTTTGTCCTTAAACATAATAATATAGTTTCAACGTCGTCTGTCTCGCCCTTGTGGGAGAAGCACACCCGCTTCACTTCTTCTGACGTCCATTCGAATTAGTGAATAGGCTCTACGTCTCCCGTCTGACGTGCTTTTTTTTTTTTTTCGTTGTGGGTGCTGGTGTCGCTGTGTTGTTCGAAGTCAAGTATACAGCGTATAGATGTAGGAGGACAGATAGAGGTTGACACGCATGAAATGATAACGGCGTGTTAGGGAGTGACTGTGTTTACAGAGTCATCCTGTTATCCCTCAGATGTTTTTTTTTTTTTTGGGCACTTACTCTATTTCCCCCTCGTTGTGCGTTGATGTGTAGGCACAGAGGATGTGAGGAAGAGTTGGCAATGATACAGAGAGAGAGAGAGACAGACAAGCAGTAACATTGAGGGCAACGCAAGCATAATGTCTAAAGAGGAAAGTAATGAGGCATTCCCATTTGCAAAGAGAGGAAAAAACAAACGCGTTGGTGTGTATACGAAGCTTCGCGCTACGTCACAGAGGGAAGTATCTCATCCCTGGCGCGATGCACAAAAGGGTAAAAAGAAGAAAAAAGGAGAAATGTGAGGTGGCGGCTTTGCTGCGACTCGATGAAGTCATGAAGACGCTGAAATAAAACTTGAACGCGCACACACACACAAAAAAAAAGGGGGCGACATAGGTAGGCGTCATTCTAGAGTACATGAAGGGGGAACACACACACACACACAGAAAAAAAAAAAGATCTGAGGTGCCTTTACTGTGAGTTGTACTGCACTCATTGTAAAAATAAAATATAATATAGTTATATTGTCATATGTCCTTCTCGGTATTTATTCATTTATCCAATGTCCACGCTTTACATCGACAAGCATATGTGCTTTTTTGTTTTCAAAGTTCAAAGGGACAAAGGCAGTTGGCGGGGAGGTTGCGCACACAGAAGAAACAGCAAAACATAGGATACACGCACAAGGGTGCAAGAAGAACACGGACACAGGGCAAAAAAAACAAAAAAACAACGCGAAAAGCAAGATCAAACCAGACACTCATAAAGTGAATCTGAATGTACCATCGATGGAATTAAATATATATTTCTTTCAAAGTCACAGGAGGCCCTCACAACGCTCGCTTTTTCTTCTTCTTCTTGAGGGTGCCCGTCCCTACGCCCGAGCCGGAGGCGAAGCGCGAGTAGGCCAAGGCGTTGTTCTGGCTCGTTGCCGTGTTCGTGTTGCCGCTCCGGCTGACCCCCACACCAGGACTCGCCTCCTCTTGCCCTGTCGATGTTTTCAGCAGGGACCACGGCGGTGCTGGCGAGGCCGACGGGGCGTGCGGCGGCGCACCTCGCTCAAGGCTGTGGGACGAAGGGCTGTGTCCAACCGCACCACTGCCACCACCACCACCGGACGTATTGACCCTTTTAGCGTGCCGGTTCCCAGTCTCGCTGAAGCCCACGACGGTGTCGACCACGTCATGGAAGAAGAGCAGCGTGACGGAGACGTTGTCGGTGCTGCCGCGATCCACCGCAAACTCTGCGAGTTTCTGACTGCAGTTGTCCAGGGCCCGCTTCACCACCGCAGCACTGGGCTTTGGCTTCTGTCCGGCGGCGGCCGCGGCGTCGTTGATGTCTGGGGTGTAGATGAGGAAGTCCTTCACAAACTGGGTCGCGTCCTCGTTCGAGAGGACGTCCCAGAGGCCGTCGCAGGCCAGCACGAGGAACTGCGAGTCGTCGCTAAGGCTGAGCTGCTTGACGTCGGCGACATTGCTGACCATGAGCTCCTGCTGATTGCCGCCAAAGCGTGAAGTAGGGCGTAGCCCATTCCCGCTGCTGCCGCTGGCGCTGCTGCGGTCACCGGATCGAGTGTTGCTTGCGGTGCTGCGCCCGGCGCTCGGCGACCACCAGGGACTACTGGCGCCGCCTCCACCGCTGCCAGACATGGTATCGAGAGAAAACTTAAACTCAAAGTCGCCTAACGCGCGTGAAACTGCCAGCACGCCGCAGACACGCCCAAACTGAACGAAGCCGCCGCAGCGTGAGATGCGCTTGCTTTCCTTTGGGTTCTGCGGCTTGTGGTCATCGCTCATGGCGATGGTCGTGCGGCCATCGAGCAGCACCGCGCGGGCATCGCCGAGGCAACCCACGTACAACATGCGACCATGCACGGCGGCCGCGATGAGGGTGGAGCCGCCACCGACCATGCCACCCCCTGCCGCGGACAGCGAGGCGAAGATTTCGTCCTCCTCCTCATCGTAGCCTTCGTTGTGGCGTGTCATGTCAAAGATGTCGGTGCCAGAGGAAGGAGAGCTTGTTGTCGCTTGATTGCGGCGGCCACGACCACCCGCCCCCACAGTCGGTTTCTTACCTTTGGCCGCACCACGCTTGCCATTGTGGTTGCGGTGATGCGCGGTGGTTTGCGGCTGATGCAGTTCGTAGAAGATGTCCCGATCGGACTGAATCACGGATTCCACCATAGCGAGCGCGTTGTTATCGCCGAGCGCCGGGTGCTTGAAGAAGTAGTGGGGCAGGAGCTTCTTGCCGAGCGTGGCCACACGGCGGCCGCAGTGGCCGTCGAGGATGCCAACTAAGGAGACGGGTTGATCGCGAACGACGCGCTCGCTGAGATGCACAAAGTGTTCGTCCTCCATGCTGTCGCGCATCCCTTGCACGCAGCCAGACCCGCTGGCCAGCACGATGGGTCGTGTGGTGCCAGAGCCGCTGCTGAGGAGGACCTTGAAGTCGTACGACGGCGGGGTGAGGCGAGTTCGGGACGCAGGCGCCGAGGGAATCGCGCTGAGCCCAGAGGAGGCACCCGTGCGCGGCGTGCCGTCCGCTCCGTGGTGGCCCATGTCAGACGGAAGGGTGGGAGAGAGCGACAGAACCGGAGGCGACGGCGTGCGCGCTGTCGTCCCTGGATCCGGGTCGCTGAAAAAGTCGTCGTCATGATCGTTGTCTGTGTCCGCGTCCTCAGCCGTGTGCGGGAAGCTCTTCCCCTTGGCTCCGCGGGCGCCGCCTTGTACGTACGT
Organism: Herpetomonas samuelpessoai; assembly: GCA_030849835.1. Taxonomy (NCBI): domain Eukaryota; phylum Euglenozoa; class Kinetoplastea; order Trypanosomatida; family Trypanosomatidae; genus Herpetomonas; species Herpetomonas samuelpessoai. The sequence continues at coordinate 112,671 of JASAOC010002100.1, read as the reverse complement.
CTGCCTTCCATGGAACAGACCGGTGTCATCCCCTTCCGCAGCCGCAGCCGCCTCGGCATCGAGGCGCAGAAGCTGCTGTTGGTGCTGCTGGGCAGTGGTTCTTCCTGAATTCGTTACATTGAAAATATCAGCCACCGACGAACCGCTTTCCTTCTCGCGCCCGTTGCCGTTGTCGAGCGCTCGAGAGCTCTTGGGGTGCAGGGAGAACTTGCCCTTGTCGCCTCTCGTCTTGAACCCTGATGAGGCACCCCCACCCCCACCATCGGCCGTGGCACCCGTTCCAGCGATGGCTGCTCCTTTCTTTTTCCCTTTCCCCGCGCCTTTCTTACGTGGCGAGGTCGTCGACGGCGTGGCGCTCCGGCCACCGTTGCTCCCAGACGGATTGAACGTGCCACCACCGGCGCCCCCTAACGCAAAGGCGCGCGAGCCATCGCCGCCCACCTCCCCTCGCTGAAAGGCTGCGGCGCTGATGGCGTCCTCAGAGAGGCGGCGCTTGGTGAGCTCTCGAATCGAGGTGAGGAACCGGGTGCTGCCAAGCATGTCATCGGATTGGTTCTGGTGATTGCCACTGCTGCCAGTGGGTGGGGCAAGCGTGTGACCAGCGCCAAGGCCGAGAGCGTCACGGCTACGCATGCTATTGGTAAACAGCGGGTGCTGCGTCCGTGGGCTGATCGACGAGAGAAGCCCCGTGTACCGCGCTCCCGTCCTTGCGCCTGCATGGTTGGGCACCGGTGAGAGCCCGGGAGAGGCGGCGCCCGCAGAGAGGGCACCGTGTCCTCCGGTAAGTGGGCTCACCCCCTGACTGCCAAGGGTGAGGCCGTTGGGCATGTGCAGGCCCGATACCGGCGGCGGGGTGAGAAACGCATCACCGCAGAGGCCGCTGCTAGAGGTGCCGCCCCCTTTCATGTGCCCGAGCTGTCGTGAGAAGGTGGTCGCGGGTGGACTACTCGACGGGTGATGCGGACGCATCGTCGCCAGCGTCAAACCACTGCCTGACGTACCGTCCTGTACGGAAGCTCGCTTGCCAGTAAACACATCCGAGGAGGCCACCTGCCGTGGTGATGGCGCCGCGCCGTTGCCGAGGGCGAGCTGACGGCTTCGCGGCGACGGCTGCGAGGATCGGGGGTGCTGTCGCAGGGCACGAGGTGGGGTGGTGGGGTGCAGGTCTGGCTGCAGCAGGGCGGCCATCCCACCGCTGCCGTTCGACGGGTGGTGGGGCTGCAGCGCGGCAGCAAAGGCGGAGGAGGGTGACGACGTCACGGGCTGCGATGGGGTAGAAGGGCTGCCGCCAGAATAGGGACTCCCATTGGCGTCCACGAGGGGGGATGGGACCGCGGGTTTGCGGGGACTCCCACGCGGGGGGTGCGGCCCGCCCGTGGCCCACCGACTACTCGGTGAGCTGCCCTGCTTCCCGGTTAAGAAGGAGGAGCCGTCTCTGTCATCGCGCGTCGGGCTGGTGCCGGGCGAAAGACCACCACCGCTGCCCTGAGGCCGCAGAAGTTGCTGTTGTGGCGTGCTCGCCGTTTCGTTGGCGGTGCGGCCAGAGAGATGGCTGAGCGGGGGCCGTGTGCGCGTGGCGCTCTCCGCATTGCCAAGGCTCAGAGAAAGGCTTGCTTGCTGCTCGAACGCGTCTTGGTAGTCAACAGGAAGCCCATCGCTTGTCTTTTGGTTGTTGCTATGGCGGTTCACTGCGCCGCTGTTGCCTCTGGATGCGGTGCTGTCCGGCAACAAGCCAAGGGAGCGCTTTTCCCGAGAGGAGAATTGCGGCTCCGAGACGACGAGGCGAGTGTTTTCATTCAGGTAGCTGCCCTTAACGGTTCCAGGCGACTCGTCGTACGCGTTCCGAGCGGGGCCATCGCGCTTCGCAAGGCGAGGCGGACCACTCATATCTCGTCCCGACGGAAGAAGAAGAGAAGGAGGAGGAGGAGGGATGGGACTGGCAGAGGCGTGGGGAATATCGTTTCCTTCCGCGTTTTGGATGAGCTCCTCGGTGCGTTTGGTGGTGCACGCTTCTTCGTTGACGTCACGCTTCGTGTCTACCTGGGAAGAGGTGGTGCTGCGCCTGCTGGTTTTTCTGCTCTTTTTTAGGTTGCGTGTCTTTCCTCCGCGGGCGGCGGTTGCGGCGCCGTGCTGGAGGCTTTCCTTGCGACCTCGCGTGCTCTCTTCCAAGGCTCTCGTCGCCGCCTCCTGTGAAGAGGAGGAGAAGGAAAAGCCCAAGTGATTAAGGCTCCTGCCGCTGTTGCTGCTCGCCGAGGCCCCAAAACGGTTTACCGCGCGTCTCTGGCTCTGATTTTGGCTAAAGGAGAAGGGTGCGGTGATGTCGCTTGCCGCAGGGGATGTGTAGCGCGAAGGTCCGGCGGGGAGCGAGGGGGCAGACGGTGTCGGGGTGATGCTGGGTGTTTGAGAAGACCGAACGCTTCGACTGCTCTTTGATGCGTCCTGCTTTTCGTTGGTGTGCGCAAGAGGCGCCCCGCCGCGTGCCGTCGGACCACCAGGAGGAGTCTTGCCTTGATAGGCGTGGATGAGCTCAGCCGCCTTCTGCTGCTGCTGGCGTTGCTTTGGTATCGCGCCGTGACGGAGGGTGTGACGCTTCTTGCCTGCGGCCGTGGCTTCTGTCTTTTTCCCGCCTTCTATGCTCTTGGAGTCCCTGGAGCCACGTTGCTCTGTCTCGTGCTTGTCCGCTTCTGGTGTAAAAGACACCGCTTCGTGGTTTGCCGGGGTGTCTTCTTCTGAGTGGGGAAGCGACGCCTCACTGTCGATAGGTGCCACACGCCGCGTCGCCTGTGCGAGAGAGGCAACTTCGCGGATGTACGGAAGCTGCGTGTTCGTCGTCTCCCGCAGAGGCGGTGGTGGTGGCGTAGGGGTTAGGTGACGGTGCTGAAGGGGCGTGCGTTGTTGGGCTTGAGACATGCACGAAAATGACAAAGCTTCAAAAGAAAACAACAACAACGAGAGGCGAAATCAATCCGTGAAAGCTTCTCAAGGATGCGGGAAGAAGGAGCGAGGAAAAGAAAGAATGCAACAAGGAAAACTAATAATACAAAACAACTAGTCAGCAGCAATGGCAGCAATCCCAGAACAAACGCTGCGGCGGACAATCGCAAAAGAGACCAACGGTAGAAAAAAAAGAGAGTACGCGGATTGCAAGAGGGGAGGCGGGGGAAAGCTAGACGGGTGAGCGATGGTGATATAGAAGGAGACAAATACAAAGCGCTTCGTCGGAGGTGTCTCCGCAAAAACAACTGACAAACCAAAAAAGCAGAAAGGAAAGGAGGAAAAATATACTGTGAAAGAGACTGTGGGAGCCGTGACGGCGAGCCGAAAAATAATAATTGAGAAACCAGTGGAATGTTACACAAGAGTACGAGTATTACAAAAAAAAAAAAAAAAACAGTAAGAAAAAATGAAAAAAAAAAAAAGAGCTGCTGTGCCACAAGTGAGAAGATGTAAATCAAAGACGCAGGTGCGTATAACGGTGTGAAGAAGGAAGAATATTTCTTTTCTTTTTGTTGTTGTTATTTTTTCCGTTTTCCAAGCGAAAGTTACGGAAAAGGATAGGAGTAACAACGTAAACGAAGAAGAAGACCGAAAACAAAAGATACCAATGAACTTGATTCGAGGTAAATGCAGTGTTCAATCCAGTTCCCTTTTTTTTTCTCTTTTCTTGAGGGGTTCTGCAATCAGTGCGTTTTCTTCTTTGGGTATCTCTCTTCCGCACCGTCTGCGTCAGGCGTCGGCAATGAACACTTTTGATTTCTGTATTCGAACAAGAATAAAGAAAGAAAAGAAAGGAAAAAAACAGTGTTGCCAGAGCAATAAGGGAAACCAGAGCAAGAAAAACAAAAAGAGGGAAAAAAGAAAGAGAAGGTGAGCAAGGAAGGCGACGGGTTGATCTAACAAGACAGCCTCGGGACGGCTCACACGCTCGCGCGTTCTCTCTCGAGGAGCAGAGAGAAACCAAAGGCAGAACGAAAAGGAAAAGGGGAAAAAAAAGAAGAGGTAGATACTGAGAAAACGGAAGGACGGGCGATGCGGAAATGAATATAAGGAAGAGGGAAACGCACGCACAGTGGTGTTTCTCCCAGCCCAAGTCGAGGGCTGGAACGTCAAGAGGTTCGTCGTGGGGGGGGAGGGGGAACGAAAGGAAGCTATATTGCTATTGTTATTGTTACATATTTTTTTTTTACAAGCACACGTGTTGTTCATCCAAGCGGTTGTATAAGTTGCAGGAAGGAAGAGAGTGTGAGGCCAGGACAATGATTCAGGATGGCTTTTGCGTTATGCGCGTGTTGAGGGGACCCCACAGTGTCTAACATTGAACTTGCGTTTTGGTAGGGCTGCGAAGAGGAGTGCTGTGTCAAGGCCCGAGGGTCGGTGGGCGATCACCCCAGAGCCTGATTCTCTTTTTTCTGTTGAATCCACACAGTTTTTTTTTTTTCCTTTTTCTTTTTCTGTGTGTGTGTGTGTGTGTGTGTGTGTGTGTGTGTGTGTGTGTGTGGCTACGTATGTGAATTTCGTTTGATAGAAGACAAATAACGTTTTGAAGAGCTCTCAGAAACAACGACAAAAGGAATAGAACACCAAACGCCAAACGAGAAACTTTTTTCTTTCAAAAAGCCAAGGAAGATTATGGAGAGAGAGTGTGTGTGTGTCACTCTTCACGCGAGTGCTTGCTCTTCCCAAACTGCCGTGTCACCTTCGGATGCACGTCCTCACCGCGCGGGCGGCCGATAATGCCTTTCTTCATGAGTTCCATCCGAATCACACTACCGAGCGCGATGGCGGCGATGAAGCCAAAGAACAAATCTCGCTTGTTGCGCAGGAAAAAAGTCTTGGCGCGCGTCGTGAAGGCTACGGTGCCATTCCCGGCCGCTGCTTTCGGGGGCATGGGGATGCTAACGTTTACGGCACTGCCGCAGTTATAATTATTATCTTTTCTTTTTTCCTTCTTCTTCGGTCTCCTCGATGAAGGGAAGAAACAAAACGCTGTGTGTGTGTGTGTATTGTTCTTGACAAAAGACGTGATGCTTGAGGCTTCCGGCTGAGAGCGTCTCTATACTTCCTTGAATTAAAAAATAATGATATAGTAGTATCGATATATCCCTGCTATGTATTGGTGATTGTGGAGAACCGTGTGTGTGTGTTTGCAAGGCGTCAGGAGGTTGTGCGATATAGTGTGTGTGAGAGAGTGATAATAACCCACCAAGCGCATTCCAACGAGGTGAGCGTGTTGACGCTGTGGTGTGTGCGTGTGTGGGGGGGGGGGGGGAGCAGGGAGGGTAGAAAGAGAGAGAGAGAGGGAAAGAGCTCTACGCCTGCATGCGTGTGTAAACATAACGAATGCTTCATGGTGTGTCGTCGCTGTCTCTCCTCGCCTCTCCGCTTCTTTTACAAGCTCGCTTCTTCCCTCGTCCTCTGCCATCGCTCGACCGTGCGGGATCCCGTTTCCGTGAACCGCACGTGCCTCACCGGTGTGTTCCCTCCGCGCCTCTTACACGTCGCTCAAGGAAGGATGTCATGCATCACCACGTTGCACGGCACTCTGGCTGTACAAATTCTCTTTTTGTGTTCATCAGCAGTTTCACTTTTCTTCTTTTTTTTTCTGATAGAGAACACATCACAGAAGGGCCTGGGAGAGTGAATGAACAAGATAAAAAAAGAAAATATAAGGAAGACCCCGTAATCAAAGAACCAACAACGACAACAGGAAGAAGAACAACAAAAAAAAGAGAGGCTGCATATAAGGCCTCGCAACCTGGAATGGGAAAGAGATATACACGCATTCATGGGCAGGGAAAGGCGCAAAACAACAGCAAAAAAAAAAAAAAAAAACACGACGTAGCCAGGCGACCAGACACCATGAGCGGGAAGCACACGTGAGGAGACAGAAGACAAACAAAAAAACGGTAAAGAGAGGAAAAGAACATATATAATATAGAGAAAATGAGCTTAACACGATATTTTTTTTTCCGTTTCTGAGTATCAAATGTTCACTTGTGCTCGTGTCCAGTCAGCGCTGGTTACCGAGAGAATGTCGCTACTACAAGCGCTACAAGAGAAGCAATCACAGGCACAATCCGAAAGGACCAGAAACAAAAGAGAAGAAGAAAAGAAAAGCATATATATCTCTGAACATGTCAAACAAAAAGAAAAGACAACTGGAATGATACCGCAGCTTCTGTTGCGGCGAGGCTATGGTGAAACACAGTGGAGCAGCCATATTGGTATCGGTCTAACGGCATCAAAGAAAGAGAGAGAGAGAGAGAGAGAGGAGCCAATGTGAAACACCTCTGCCAAACGACAAAAAGAAAACAACCCGTAAAGAGAAAGCAATACACCGTACACTGGGGTTGCCTTGACCCCCCTCCCTGGAAGAATACGCTGAGGGTGATGAACGGTCAGGTCGACAAGGGGAGGGGGGGGGGAAGGGCGGCGGCAAGACAAAAGAAACCAAAAAAAAAAAAAAAAAAAAAAGAGAGAAGAGTTTCTAAGAGAAATCATTATACAGATAGAGAGAGTGTGAGTGTGACATACACAAGCAAGTCAATGCGTAAGGGAAGGGCCCTTCTGAGGAAATGGCGAGATGCAGCAATATGGAGCAAGCAGAGGGGGAGTGGGGGGAAGAAGAAAAAGCAAAAAAAAAAAAAATGAGTTGGAAAGAATAGAATGGAGAGGTTTAAAAAACAAAAAAAGAGAGGTACAAGGACTATATAATTAAAAAAAAAAAAACTCTTTGCTTCTTAAAACAGTGAAAATAAAGATGAAAATGAGTTCAATGGGACAAAGTGAGAGGAGGAGGAGGAGGGTGATGATGAAGAAGAAGGATGACGAAAAAAGAAAGAAGAAAAAAAAAATAAACAGAGCAGTAAAAAAAAAAAAAAAGCCGGCGAATACCACAGAAGAAGAAGAGGACGAGTTGGCTTGAAGCAAGGAGCATGTGTCTCATAGAGATACAGAATGGATGTGACGATACAAAACCAAATAAAAGGTTGGGTAAAAAAATAATAATAAATAATATCCGAAACCTAATCTACACGTGACGTTTATTTTTAGGTGATTTTCTTCAATGCTTTTTTTTTTTTTTTGCCGGGGACAGAAAGCAAACAGCAAGAGCAACATCAACGACGACGACAACAGAGGACGTGCCATGAAAGGATTCTTGCCTCCTTCTTCTTCCTTTACTTGTGACGCTTTTTTCCTCTGTCCGCGGCGTGCTGGCAATGACGGAGCATCGTGTCTGATCGCAAGAAGAATAAGCAAGCGAAAAGGAGAGAAACGGGGAGGGGGGGGATGCGACACTCGACAGGCCCAGCTGATTCGCAACAGACGCGCGGAAACCGCCAAACATGAATAATGATAATAGCAATAACGACAACAACGGAGGGCACGCGGGGCGTGCACAGAGGGATCCGCACGCGCGTCTTGACAGAGGGAGAAACGCCACAAGAAAGGAAGGCGTCAAGAGCAGATGAGAGAAACGAGGAAGAGGGGAAGGGAGAGAGAGAGAGAGAAAAGCTAAATGACAAGCGCTTTCAACATGACAAACGAAGCAGAACTGAAATCATAAAGGCGAGCGCGATGGGTGCATTTCTGGCGATGACAATTTTTTTTTTCTCTTTTTAAAAGAAGCATAAAGGAAGCACTAGTGATGGGAGAATGGAGAAGAAGGAAAAAGAAAGAGTGAATGAAGGGCCGTGATGGTGCGCTCATGGACAAGGAATAGGTCGTATTCAAAGACACAAGCACACACACACGCACACACAGGCACGCACGCACAGGCACGCAATAATTTTATAAAAGATTTTAAAGCGCGGAATGGTTTTTGTGTGGGAGCCTAGTGAAGCGTCACCGAGCAGGACAAAGGGGAACACACGTTGGATGACACTGGAACTGGGAAGACGTGATGTGGGAGAATAACGGACTGAACAGAGTCCCAGCGGTTTGGGTTCGGCTGTGAAACTGTGTTGCCGTTTTTTAATTATTATTTTTTTTTTAAATTTACCGAACGAGCTTTGCTTGCTGACGGCGTCTAAGGTGACCTTCTGGGGATGCTTTAGAGGAGAAACAATAGAAGACAATGGAAAGAAAGCATACGGAAAAAAAAAAAAAGAGGTGAACTTTAGGAAGTAAAAAGAAACAAGGCAAAAGAAGGGAAGAAATGATGGATGGTCATGAACAGGAAGACAATGTCGGATGGAAGAAGACAGAAGAAGAAGAAGGGCAAGGAATAAAAAAAGAGGAAAAGCTAGCAAAGCATACGAGGCATGTCAATGACGTTAGAGCGAAAAAAAAATATGACGAGGAAGGTTAATGGCGTAAAACAAAACAAAAAATATATGGAAGAAGAGGTCGTACACGCAAAAATAATACAGGAAGAAGGGGCACTGTGTCCGTAGCGATGGGCCCAATGGACAAGGACGACATTAAATGCACTTTTTTTTTTTTTAATTGCAAAAAAAAAAAACGGAAGTGAGAGGAGCTTGGATTGTCGTGGAGCGGGCATTCGACGCGTGTGCTGCCAAGCGCAAGAAGTTGTAAAATGGTGACCATCAAGGCCCCATCACAGCAACGTAAAGCAGGAGAAAGGCCTCACGCAACGAGCAGGAGGAGCAACAGAGGATCAGAAAGCGGAAGCTGTAAAGGAAAAAAAAGCTCGGAGAGGCGGTGTTCTCGCACACCTTGACCGTTGTGATTCTCCTTCCGTGCTTCCCTTCCCCCACTCCACTCCACTCACGCACGTTGAGCTTCATCGCCCCTTGGCAACACGTCCGCGACTTTTTTTTTTCTCTTGTTATCACTTCTCCTCCTGTGCAAGACGCTTCGCAGTCTCCTGGATCGACTCGAGGCGAGGGGGTGAGGCCGCCCCGTTCGGGTGCGGACGGTCCGTGAAGAAGGACAGCGGTTCCGTGGAGGGCTCCAGCTTCTCGTAGCGCTGACCCTCTGCGGTGGGCGGCGGCGGTGAGGTGCTGCCAAGCGCGCCTGGAGGCGGCTGCGTGCTATTGTAGGTGGCCTCATTGGGACGCGCGGTGTGCATGAGTTCGCCCGGGCGTGCGCTGACCGGCGGCGGCATTGCGAGCTCGCTGAAGCTGCGATGGTTCTGCGCGCTGGTGGGGTACAGCTCCTGCGAGCGGAGCTCGTCGTCCTGCGGGGCAAAGACGCCCAGGTCGCGCGGCTCCGGCTGCTGCGCCTCCCCACCATCCTGACCGGCTGCGGCCGCGTTCGTCTCGTGATCGCCGTCCGCAAAGGTCTTGGCCGCTTTCGCAGCCTCTGCGTCGTTGAGCCAGAGCTGCTCACGCGCCTCGCGCAGCGTCGCAAAGGTGATTTCAAAGTCGATCTCGCCGCTCTCCTTGTCATGTGCCGCGACCGTCACGCGCTTGCGCAGCCACAAGTCCTTGGTGACGACCGTCAGGGCCTCGTCGTAGAAGCGAGCCGTGCCGGGAAAGAAGGTGGGACTGAAGCTGCGGGGCTGGCGCTTGCGGCGGCTGCCGTCCGCATTCTTGTACCCCTTGCGAGCCGTGTAGCCATCCTCCTCGCCGACGCGAATCGTGAAGGCATCCACGCTGTGCGCGGCGCACCACCACGTAATGCGCTTCAGCTCCTGCGTCGCCTCGAAGCTGCTGAAGTTGAAGATGGTGAAGGACACCTTCTCCAGCGTGAGGGGAGGAAGCTCCTGGGGCGCCTGCGGAGGCTTGGGCTTGCGGCCGAAGCCGCCCTCGCCGTCTTCGTTGCCGAGACCGAAGCCCGCCTGACGCGCACGCCGCGCGCGCTCGTCGTCATACTCCGCGCCGGAGCCGAAGCGGCCAAAGAACTCGCTCTCGTCCCACTCGCCGTAGAGCTGCGGCAGGTCATTCTCCACCACCTTCTCGTGCTGCCCTGTGACATCCACACGCGTGGGGCGAATCACGGCGTACTGCATCGAGCTCGTCTCGGGGCTGCGGCCGAAGCTGAGGGACTCCTCAGAGCCAAAGTCCCCGCCGCTGGAGTTCTGACGCACGCGGTGGGACTGGCCAAGCGAGTAGGCCACGTTGCCAGTCTGTCGGGTGCGAGGGATGCTGCTGGCAACCTCAATTTCGTTGAGGCGCTGCTGCTGAGGATCGTTTGCCTCCTCCTTGGCTTGCGCCGCATTCAGGTGGTGAATCCACGCGGGCTGGTTCGGGTTCCGCGGGCCTGCGCCGTCGTCGAGCAGTGAGACCTCACGCGTGGCGCCCGCGCCGCGAAAGTTGCGCGCGGAGCTTGGCGCGCTCGAGGCTGTGCGCGACCTGCGGCGCCCGTTCAGCGCGCTCCACTCGTTGCCGGAAAACTCGCGGTGACGCATCCAGCCGGGGGTGGTGGCGCTGTTGATGGCGGCGCTCGCCATCGGCTGCGGAGGCGGCGTCGAGGCGTGCTTCCTCTCCGAGGTGTCAACGCCGTCGTCCGGTCCGTCGCCCGTGATCTCGCGCTCAAACCGCTTGACAACGACCTCCTCCGTGGCGGGGATAACCTCACGACGGGCGGTGGGGGCCGGCTGCTCGCCTTCCGACGCTGCCGCCGCACGGCGACGCTCGTGCCACGCCTGCAGCTTGTCTTCATAGTCCTTGAGCGCGGCCTCGTAGTCGGCCTGCAGCCGCACCTCCTCGTCAGCGCGCTCGGCCACACGGGCCTGGTTCCGCTCAATCGTCTCTATCGCGCTCCGCCAGTTCTCCTCCTCGTGGCGGTGGCGGACGGCACGGACCAGGGGAAGCACCGCCTCCGCGTTGGCCGCGGACAGCTGGATGTCCTCGATACTCGTCTTCTTGACCCCTTCCTGCATGGCGAGGCGGTAGCGCAGGACCTTCTCCTCGCACTCGTGCAGCGCCGACTCGTCGCTGGCGCTCTCGTTCGACATGTCATTTTCCTCAGCCGTCAGCAGCGGCTCAAAGTACGGCGGGACCTCCTGCATTTCGCAGCGGATCGGTGGGGCGTAGACCTCGCGGTAGAGGGCGTCGGCCGTCTTGCTCCGCCACTGCTGGTAGGCCGTGCGACGGGCTTCGGTGGTGGTTTGGCTGGCCTGCGACAGGGCCTGGGAGCGCTCGCTCTCGTCGAGGGCAACAGATGGGCGGAAGCTGTCCTCGCGAACGCTCTCACCGGGGCGCGCCAGTTGCATGAGGGGGGCGGTGCTGGACGCACGGGCCGGCGAGCGCTGCGGGCTGGGGTCGCGAGAGAGGGACCGATCATTGTTGTTGTTGCTGTCGTCAAGGGTGTAGACGACCTCGTTGCGTGCTGGTGAGGGCTCCCGCGGGCGCACGGTGCCGCGCTGCACGTTCTGCTGCTGCTGTCTCTGGGTGAGGCGCATCTTGGGTACGGCGATGACAGCAGGCGGGCGGTTATCCTGGTTCCGCGAGCCACGCTCGTTCTTGGCCACACGGATGTAGTCGTACGGAATCTCCTGCTCCAGGCGCGTCGGTGGGGGTTCGACGTGGCCACGCTTTCCTTGCTGCTTCATGTACACGGACATCATGCTGTGCGAGCGGCGGCCACCACCACCCGCGGCGTTCGCCTCTGCGATGTCGTCGTCGTCCCCGGTGCGTTCGCGATCGGCGGCACGCAGCTCCTCGCGCCACAGACGGTCCACCTCCTTGGGGTCCACCTTCTTCTTGGATTCCTCCCGGGCGGGCTTGCTCGGGGTGGCGCGCGATGGCGTCTCCACCACGAACGGAGGCTTTGGCGACTCCGCACGCTGACGGCTGCGCGAGACAGAACGGCCCATGCTGGCGCCCTCCGGGGCCGTGCTGCGACGACGCGCGATGCTGCGCGACCGGCTCACCGACGGCCCCGACACGCCATCGTCGAGGTTGTAATAGCCATCATTCGTCATGGCGGGCGCCGGGACAGGGGCGCTGCCGCGGCGGCTCACCGAGGGCTGGCGACGGTTGCGCTTGGCCGGGGACCGGCCACGAGGCTGGCTCGCCTTCGCATTCGGCGTGGTCGCCGCCGAGTTACCCTGCGACGGACGGCGGCCGGGCTGCTGTTGCACGGACAGGGCGACATCACGCTCCCGCAGGATTGGCGCTTTCTTACTGTTGTGGGAAGGGTAGTTTGGGGTGACGGCGGCCTCGTTGTCGCTCCAGTCAGAACCCGTGCGCGGGTGAATGGCGGCGGCCCCCTGACTCATCCTTGCCGTACAGTAAAGCTGGATGCGAAAAGAAGAAGAAGAAAAAGAAAGGCGATGAGTCGCGGAGGAGCTTGTCGCGTCACGCACACACACAGCGAACGAGAAGGAACCTCTGAAAAAAGAGGCCGAGCCACCGCGGTGCCAAATACCTTTTTTGTTTTTTTTTTGCTTTCGCGTATCTCTTTTTCGTGATGTTCTCGAACCAAGCGAGGTCGCAGCGGAGGAGTAGGTGAAGGCTACCAAAGCACTTTGGGACCGTTCAGCAGATCGACACGATACGCAGCCCAACGAAAACAAACGTGCGTGTATGTGAGAGAGAGAGAGGAAAGTCAAATCTTGCAGCGAGGACGAAATTTAAAATACGGAAAAGTGTGCGTGTGTTTCCCTTGGGTCAGGGACGCGCAAGGTTAGGGAATGCAAAAGAGAGGGAAAGTAACGTCAATGGAAAGAACGGTGATCACTAGAGAGAAGAGGAATGAAATGAGATAGAAACCAATGGAGAAAATGGGAGAAGAGGACAGAGAAAGTGGGAGAGAGAGAGATATAGAAAGAAGAATAAATTGACTCTACTCGGCACAGCTATTCCTACGTGATGGATATCCGAGCAGACAATATTAGCAAAGAGAAACGAGGTTGAGGGAGAGGAGAGACAAGGCGGGATCAGGGGTAGGTCGGGAGTTGGAGGAGGAGAGGGGGGGGGAACTTGGATTTCATTCTCCATCGTACATCGGTTTGTGCGATGAGAGCTGGCCATCCTCCGGAAGCGGTGCACAGGAAATCCTTGTCGACGTCGGTGCTGATTGAAATGACAGACACGTCTTTCGTGACAGAGCATCGCAAACATTCATTATGATTCCACTTCTTTACCGCGGGGTTCTCTTTTTTTTTCTTTCTTTTGTGTCTGTTTAGAGGTGAGACACCCAACCGCCGATTCCGGCGTCGTTCACGAGGGTGGAGATTCTTTTCTCTCGCCTCGTTACAGGAAGCTCGGAACGCTCTTTGGCGGTGCGTCTGGCAACGTGCAGGCTGAAGGTGAGAAGAGCGTAAAAGAGGATGCGGATCTCCGAGGGATGTAACGCCGTGGCAGCCCTATGGAAAGGGCAGTGTACAGCTGACTGACCACTCGTTGGGCTGTGGAATGAGAGCAGACACTCATCAATCCCAAAAAAAAAAGTGATCAGGAGAAGAGAAAGAGAAAAGGGAGAAGGAAAACAAACGCCAGAGGAGCAGCAACAAGGACCTCGCGACCTGCAGTGGCTCATCTCCAAACGCTTTTACACTGACGCCGTCATAGGGAACAGGACTAGGGCCCAGTTGACTAATACGTTCGTTGCCACTCACACAACCGCACATACGCGCAGGAAACACACTGCCAGCCCAACTCGAGCAACACAAGAGGTGAGTCAGGAGCATCAGCCAATAAGCTCGTATTAGATCGATTTTGTCTTTAATCACAGAATCGCTGTCATACTGACGTGCAAAATGTTTGTCATCCCTTGCTCCCCGCAGACTCACGCACAAACACAAACACAAACACAAACACAAGCTCACGCAAACGCACTTCCGCACTCACGGAATTACCCCCATCACCACCTTCAATAGTAGCAACAACAATAACACTAACAACAGCAGCGCGCATCAGCCAATGTCATCTCGTAGGCGTTAATTATTTTTGGTCTAATTTTGCGTTTGAATCCGTTCCGTAGAAATCATACGATCAGCAAAATGTTGTCATCATGCGCTCGCTAGCTGGAGTGTGAGTGTGTGAGCTGCACCGAATGGAGTGAAGTTCATTAAGCTACCGACATGTATCTTTAACAGACGTTCACGTCGTGGAACTCAGGAGGACAGGAGAAAAATCAGGCTTCTCTGCGGGTAACAAGGTGGTTCTCAGTCTGCTTCTATGAAAGAAATCAGGTCCTTTAACGGTGTCTTGCGTTATCATCTTGCTTTTCCCTGTGCTGTCCGTGTTTGGGGTCATGTTGAAAGAAAAGACTCAGATTCTAGGTGGAAAAGAACAACTAAACGCACCCCAGGCTCAGTTCGAGAAATGCAGAGATAGGGGGGCGTGAGAAGGAGCATCAGCCCATAAGCTCGTATTAGATCGATTTTGTCTTTAATCACAGAATTGCTGTCATACTGACGTGCAAAATGTTTGTCATCCCTTGCTCCCCGCAAACTCACGCACAAACACAAACACAAACACAAACACAAACACAAACACGCCCTCGCACTCACGCAAATACCACCATCACCACCACTAGCAGCAACAACAAGAACACTAACAGCAGCAGCGAGCATCAGCCAATGTCATCTCGTAGGCGTTAATTGTTTTTTGGTGTAATTTTGCGTTTGAATCCGTTCCGTAGAAATCATACGATCAGCAAAATGTTGTCATCACGCGCTCGCTAGCTGGAGTGTATTTCCCCAAGACTCTATGACGTGGTAACCCCTCCCAAAGGCGGGAAGAAGCGTCTGTCCGAAAGATGAGAAGGTGAAAATGAGGAAATACCGAGTTGTCTCGCGGCAGCCACAGCCGCTGACCGAATCCTACCACACTCCGCTTTCTCGTGTCCATGTGTCATGGATGTGAGCCACATCTCCGAGGGATGTAACGCCGTGGCAGCCCTATGGAAAGGGCAGTGTACAGCTGACTGACCGCTCGTTGGGCTGTGGAATGAGAGCAGACACTCATCAATCCAAAAAAAAAAAAAAAAAAATGATCACGAGAAGAGAAAGAGAGATAAGGGAGAGGGGAAACAAACGACAGAGGAGCAGCAACAAGGACCTCGCGACCTGCAGCGGCTCATCTCCAAACGCTTTTACACTGACGCCGTCATAGGGAACAGGACTAGGGCCCAGTTGACTAATACGTTCGTTGCCACTCACACAACCGCACATACGCGCAGGAAACACACTGCCAGCCCAACTCGAGCAACACAAGAGGTGAGTCAGGAGCATCAGCCAATAAGCTCGTATTAGATCGATTTTGTCTTTAATCACAGAATCGCTGTCATACTGACGTGCAAAATGTTTGTCATCCCTTGCTCCCCGCAGACTTACGCACAAACACAAACACAAACACAAACACAAACACAAACACAAACACAAACACAAACACAAACACAAACACAAACACAAACACAAACACAAACACAAACACAAAGACAAACACGCTCTCACACTCACGGAATTACCACCATCACCGCCTTCAGTAGTAGCAACAACAATAACACTAACAACAGCAGCAGCAGCGAGCATCAGCCAATGTCATCTCGTAGGCGTTAATTATTTTTGGTCTAATTTTGCGTTTGAATCCGTTCCGTAGAAATCATACGATCAGCAAAATGTTGTCATCATGCGCTCGCTAGCTGGAGTGTGAGTGTGTGAGCTGCACCGAATGGAGCGAAGTTCATTAAGCGACCAACATGTATCTTTAACAGACGTTCACGTCGTGGAACTCAGGAGGACAGGAAAAGATCAGGCTTCTCTGCGGGTAACAAGGTGGTTCTCAGTCTGCTTCTATGAAAGAAATCAGGTCCTTTAACGGTGTCTTGCGTTATCATCTTGCTTTTTCCTGTGGTGTCCGTGTGGGATGGGTGGTGTATGCATTGCTCAAAACCAAGAGGGAGGTAACTTTCTTTTTAAAAAAAGAGAGCTCAGAATAAAGATTGTGACGATCATCGCGATCGTGTAGATGTACCGAGAAAGAATGAAAGGCACGAATATGAAAGGGTGTGAAGGTAGAAACGACGGTAGAGAGACGTGTGAGACATAAGGATGATTCATTTCTCCTCTCTTCCTCCAATTCTTTTTTTTTTTTTTCATGTGAGCTCGTCCCTCAGACGGGGTGTGCCGGGTTTGAGGCCAAGGTCCCTCATGTGAATAAAGCGGCCACTCTGACGCACATCCGCAGAGCCGCTTTCAATGTAACGAGGAGAGTGAGGAAGCACAGCTGTTCTTCTCTCGCTATATTCGATTGCAGAGTTAGCGGTTGCTTTGTCTTTTTCTTTTCAGTTTCTGTCACGGATGACGAAGTTCCTTTCGTGTGCTGTCCGCGAGCACGTAGGCCATCGAGGACGGAGGGATGGGAACTCAGAAAGGAAGAAAATAAGCGTCGATACGATAAGAAATGGAGAGAAGGAGGAAAAAAAAAAGAAACGAGGATACCACGTCAGGTCACCCTGAGAGGTGTATTCAACGCAAGAATAATAATGATGGTGGTCATAATGACAAGAAGGATTTTTTTTGTCGTGTGGCGATGTCAAGGGGAGGGTGAGGGAAGAGAGGCAGAGAAGAACAGAAGACGCTTTACACAGCCGCTAAGGCAAAACGAAAAAGACGGGAGGAATCGAGGAATCGAAAGATACGGACGACGCTGAAGAGCGCTGTCAGGAGAGTGGCTCCGCGTAAAGCCTGCGTGATAGCTGAGTATCACCGGAGTAGGCGAAGGGAGAGGGTGAAGTCATAACGCAGGGGAACGAGGGATCCCTAATGAAAGAGAGGCCCACACACAAGGCTTCCCAGCTCTCATGCGAAAGCTTACGCTTTCCGGTCATGCTTCTAGAAAGGATCCCTTCGGCGACACAGACCACGATGGGAGAAGGAGGCTGATTGAAAGAAAATCGGGACGGCGCCGCACAGGTTTGAGTGCTCGATGACGCACCCTCCCAACGTGGATACTGAGCAGTGGTATGAGCCTGCTTTCCCAATCAATTTCCATCTGTGCTGCTTCCCTCTCTCTTTCTCTCTCTCTCTCTCTCTCTCTCTCCTACAAATGCTTTACCTTTGAGGCTCCTCCTCATTCTAGACGAGCCGAACATTGTCGAGGCAGGCGACTCCCGCCATCACACCTCCATCCTCCACATCGGCGGGTTTGGTGCGCATGTTGTACCCGCCATACCGATTGAAGACCGACTGGCGCACTGGTTTTACACCCGCGGTCGTGGGCAGCGAGTACGCGCGCTGCGTCTTCTCCACATCCGTGACGTTGCTGTTCTCTGGCGCATAGGTGGCCTCGGTCCCGTCGGAAAGAATGCAGCCGAAAATGCCAAGCTCCGAGCACGCATTGTTCTCAAAGCAGAACATCTGACCCTGTCGGAACAGGAGTCCATCCTTCTTCTCGTAATGAATCTTCCGCATGAGGATGTACTCCTTGCGGATCTTGCTGTAGTACGGGTCACTCTCATGTGCGTTGTTCTTGAGGAGCTCCGTCATTTCGCTGCCCGCGATGAGGTTGCCACCGCCCTCGAGCTGCGGCTTCAGCACGTATTCCTCGGGATGGGCAATGGCCTCTCGGATGTAGTGCTCTGGGTCTCCCTCCGCCACCGCTGCCGCGCCGTCGTTGCGGTCCTCGGTGCCTGCGCCCTTGTACTCATCCCTGTTGAGAGAGTACTGCTCCATGAAGTGGGCGGCGAGGCTCTTGGCCTTGGCTTCGTCGCCGTTGAAGGCGACGGGCACCAGCACCGATGGCACAAAGGAGAGTAGCTGCTGCATCTTCTTGAAGGTCATAAGATGGTACGGGAGTGACGGGCACTTGATGCCGTTGCACCGCTCCAGGCGCTCGCGGCTTTCCCACACCGCCTCAGTTGGGAAGTCGCCCGGCACGTAGGTGCTCCGAAAGTAGACAACCGCCGCCACGTACTTCTTCTCGACCACCGCGAACGGCGGGACGGCGTGCTTGCTCGCCGCACCCTCGGCGCCATTGAAAGGAATGAGCTCCATGGTGTCTGCCAGCTGCGACATGGTCCGGCGGATGCTCACGATACCGTGCTGCTCGAGAAGGGTGAAGAGAAGCTTGTACTGATCTCCCGTGTTGCGTTCATTCTCCTGAACCACCACCAGGACAACAGGCTGCACGGGAATGTCGTCGTCACCAGCGCCGTCGTCGCCATGCAGACGCGCCACCGCCTCGGCGAGCTCAGGGTCCTGCTTGCTTTCCTTTCGCTGGCGAAAGTCACGGTAGTACTCGACAAAGGCTTGGAAGGGCACCGAAGCCTTCCACGCCTCCGTGGCATCCGCGAGGGCTTCTGGGATCGCATGCAGAGAAATACTCGACTCCACCACGGAGTTGGGGGAGGCCGCTGCCGCCGCCGCACCAGCAGCGTCTGCAGCAGCCTGAGGCTCCCCCTTCGCACCTGCCGCCGCTCGGAAAGCATCCGCGTCGCTCTTGCCATTCGTGAGCACGCTGCGGTACTTATGCAGGTAATTGTGGAACTGACCGACCAACGTGGACAGGCCGGCGAAGCTGCAGCTCACGGTGTTGATCTCCACGTTCTTCCACTGCTCCGCCGTTTCACGTGGCCGGGGCTGACCGGGCAGCTGCGCGGGCACCCCATCCATGCTACGCATGTAGTCAGAGCGAAAGATGCCAAGCATGCGCGGCTGAAAGACGGGGTGGTCGACGGTGCCCTTCGCGGCCCCTGGCAGCTCGGGAGGGGACATGTAGACGCGCTCGAGCATCTCCACCAGCTTCCCGGTGAAGTGAACGTCGCTAGCGGCGGTTTCCCGCAGGGAGTCGCGCAGGAAAGTAAAGTTTCGCGCCGTGCGATCAATCGCCTCATTCCAGAGCGCCTGCTTGGCGTACAAGGTGCGCAGGACGTCGGCCTGGATCACAGAAGGGAATAGGGTGATGGCGGGGTGGGTGATGTCGAAGGTAGGAGGACGGCGCATGACGAGGCCCAGCTCGAGACACTTGGCGACGAGCTCTTCCTCGCTCGGCAGCGTGCGCACGACGCTTGCCATTTCGCTTTGGTGCTTGCTGTCAGACATGTTTTCGATGAAATTCTTTTTTATTCTTCTCAAAAAGGACGTTCAAACGCTGCGATATGTTCTTGCGGCTTCGTGAAAAGAATAGATGACTGCCTGCTCGTGATGATTGTTTTTTTTTTTTGTCAGGATTGAACGGCAGTTGGAAAGGTTGAATAATGGAATCAAAGCTGTTTTTTCTTCTTCTTTTTTTTTGTGTGTGGGAAGAAGATGTTCGGGTACTGCTTTGCAACCCGTGTTGGGCGAACACGACAGAGGGAAGAGAGGAGGAGGGGTAGAAGGAAGTAGAGATTGTATTCCAAACCAGAGCGCTGCACATAGTGAGTTACGGTGCCGCTGCGTGTCGGTGGCGAAGCCGTGGAAGCACTCGTGCGCACTCACACAGTTTGCTAGATCCTCCTCTTCGTGTGCGATTCTATACGTTACACTTTGACTCGCTAACCCTTGCACGCGACTTCGAGGAGATTAACCCAATTCTCGAAAAGCGCATGAAGAGCATCGTCGATGTGTCCGTCGCACACCACATCGTAATACCGCGAAGGGACCCTCTCTGGTCGCTGCTCCCTGTCTTGACAATGCAAGGTTATAGTTGCGCGACGGAGCGGCCGCATTTTTTCCTGTATGTTAATGTATCTGTTTTTATTTTTTTTTTATGAGTGGATGTGTATGGGATGCAGTCATCTATGCTTCAGGTGTTTCAAAGACTATCAACGTCAACAACAACAACAAACGGTAACACAGGAACAACGCCGTTGAACACACGCTGCACCACGTCAGCTCAACGGCGAAGCCAACACCAAAACAAAATACACAAAAAAAAAAAGGACGGCAATGCAAGTGCAACCGAAACGAAACGCGATGGATGGGGAAAGCAAGGGAGCGGGGAAAATAAAACCATCTTCCCTCCCTCCCTCCTCTGTGACCGGAATAGATCTCTGACCTTCTGTCGTCCACGCAGCTTACCTCTTGTGCAACCAACTGTTTTTTCCCCTCTTTCTCTCCTTTCTCTCCCCTTACTCAAGAGGCGAAGAGGAGAAAAGACCAAAACTATCATCATCATCATCATCATCACAAGCTTCCACAAGAACAACGCTAGAAGAGCTGCCAGCGCAGACCCCGCGCTGCTACTGACCTTGCCGCACTTGACTCCTCCTTACGTGGAGAGCTCGCCCAAGGTCGTGCCAGAGTGAATCTCCGCCTTGAAAGGAACATCCAGCCCCATCTCGGGCCACAGGTCGCCAATAATCTGCTGCGTGTTGCCCATGAGCTCCTTCAGGTCCTGCTTCACCTGCTCCTCCACCGACGCATGGCAGTCCACCCACACGCAGTCGTGCACCGTGTTCACGAGAAACGCCTTGTTCTCGTAGTTGCGTCGCTCGTAAAAGTGACGCACAATCTTTCCACAAATAATTTGCACAATTTCTCCTGCGAGGCCTTGCACCGGATAGTTTTTCAGCCGTGGCAGCGTCTTACGGTACTTGGCAAAGTCAAACTTGCTTCCCGTCGCCACCACAAAGTAGAAGAGGGGCTCCGTCAACATGATAATGCGCCGCAGGTTGGCGTTCCACATGGCCGTGTCCAGCGTCCGCAGGCGCAGCAGCCGATCGCTGCCAGCCCCGACGCAGTCAATCACCAGGCGGTAGTACCGACTCAACTCCTTGTAGTGCTGCTCCTCCGCCGTGATGAGGCGGTCCACTTCTTCCTCGGTGAGGCCCGTGGTGGTGGCAATGGTGGCCACGCCCGCGCCGTACTGGCGCTGGAAGGAAAAGACCTTGGCCTGCTGCCGCAGCTGAATGTACTGCGGGTCCTTCTCCACTTTGGTCTTGCGCACCACATCATCGTAGGGCTCCTTGGTCATGAGCGACACGCGGAGGCAGTGGAAATCGACTTGGTCGCGGAGCTCCTGCATCATGCGGGGGTCGCGGCTGAGTGCGGCGAGCACCACTACTTCAAGTTGGCTGTAGTCCGCCTCGATCATGCGGCCCTCTGCACCAAAGCGCGAGCGAATCAAGGTACGCAGGTCCTCTTCACGGGGAATGTTCTGCAGGTTAGGCGATTGCGAGGAGAGACGTCCTGTGGCTGTCACGCAGTGGCACAGCTCGCCGTGCACGCGGTCGTTGCACTCGGTGAGCACGGCGCGGAAGAGGGCGCCCTCCTCAAAGAGCTGCAGCTTCTTTTCCGTGTAGCGCAGCTGCTGCAGGGCGGAGAAGAAGGAAAGGTCAATGTCTTTGTACGGCGACAGGAATACCGTCACCCGCTCCATCGCATCTGCGCTAGAGGAGGCAGAGCGGCCGCGGAGAAACCGTCGAAGGACCGGGTAGAGGTTGGGCGGTGTCACCATCCAGAGCATTCCAGGCGTTGACGCGCGCTCCTGACCGTGCAGGCCCTGCGGTGCGGCCGAGGGGATGGGCTGCTGGTTGCGCAGTGGGTCCCGAGGCGTGCCAAGGAGGGAGGCGCAGTGCGAGATCATCGCACGCACGACGCCCTCCACCCCTCCCACGCCAATAATCTCCTGCGTCTGCATGTTCCAGTTCGATTTGGCAGAGAAGGTGGCCTTGTTACTCGTGCTCAGCTCGGAGAAATCGCTGGCGAAGGAGTCGGAGCCTTGCGGGCCGGCGGGGAAGACCTTGGCTATATCCGCAAAGCACACGCGCTCAAAGGGAAGCTTCTCGGGAAATGTGGAGTTCGCTGGGCGGGCTGCTGCTGCCGCCGTCGTGGTCGCTGTCGGGGCACCGCGGGCGTTCGTGTTCGTGGCGCCGGGCGGGTCAGAGGGGCTCGGGGTACCGAACACAGCTTGTTGAAGGGCGGCCACAACCCCCGTGTCCACCATGGGCTCCAGGCGGTCGTGCGAGCAATTGGTGATGATGAGGAGGTTGCGCAGGTCCGGGTGCGTCGCGGTGGGCGTTTGCGAGGATGCGGCGGCTGCCGCGGCCGTCGCCTTCTTCCCGCGACGGCGCGGGCTGCCTGCAGGGGCACCACCACCACCACCACCGGACGCCCCCGACCCCACCGCCGCGTCACCGCTCTCCACATTGCGCTGGGCGGTTTTTTCCGCTACACTGGCCATTTGCTCGCGAAGCTTCCGCAGCGGGGCGTAGCTGAGGATCATCTGCTTGAGCTGGCTCACCGTCACAATATTCGGGTTCTCTGTCACGGGCAGAATCTCGTCAATCGCGACGCGCACATTGATCTCCTTCTCCTGGCCGTCGTTGGTGGTGCCGGGAACGTAGATGGAGATTTGCTCAAGCAGCCCACCGAGCTTCGTCTTGACCGTGACAACGACGACCGCGGTGCTCTGCACGAGGTCCTCTAGCGTCGCGCGCTTGCACATGGCGTTCAGGTGGCGCAGCGTGCTGTCCACCTCGGACGCCGTGAACGCTGGCACGCCGCTGCTCGCCGCACTGTTCTGAAAGGTGCCCAAGAGGGACTCGGCCGTCGTGTACGGCTGCGGCGTCGGCGTCGCCGTGGCACTGCAGACCGCATGCGGGAAGAGCGCGGTGATGGGGTACTTAGTGGGCCGCACCGGCACAAACCGGGAGCCCAGGTGCCGGCACATGCCGCCTCCGTAAATGATGGTGCTAATGTCCTGCGAGCTGCGGAAGTTGATGCGCTGCCGCACGTCGTCGTCAAGGCCGCGGGTGAACTCCAGGATCTTTTCTTGCAGGACCTTCTCCAGCCGCTCGCGCTCGAGGCGCAGGGTGTTGCCAAAGCGCGACACCTCATTCTGCGGGGCGAGCTGCAGGCCATTCACCTCCATCTCCGCCGATGCCAGCAGCCCATCCATGCGGTGCAGGATGGAGTTGAGCTGACGCGTCCCCACGGCAACGTCTAGCTGGGTTTCGTAAATGAGCTTCAGCTTCGACAGGGGGTGCATAGAGACCTTGAGGGGTCCGTCGTGGTACTGCAGCAGCGTCCGCTCCATTGTGGCGAGATTCAAGTGGCTGAAGCCCTTGACCAGGTACTGCGCGTACTGCGCGCACCAAATCTTCCCGCCATTGTGGAGGAACTGCCGCAGCGTAGGACTGTCGCGCAAGAAGAGCAGGACCCGCTTCACATCCCAGGCCACGAGCACCGCATTCTCGGCACGCTGCTTCGGGTCTGGGTGGTCATGCGGCTGCGTAGGAAAATCGTCGGGCAGCACGGCGTCGGGGTCGACGAACTCGCGGGTCGCACCCGAGGCATCGACCTTCGCCTCGAGGTGAATCATCGGCGGAGGGTTCGGCAGGGTTAGCGACGGCCACAGCTGCGCCGTCACATCCACCAGACCGTTACGCCGCGAGAAAGGATTGTCGGCGCGGCGCGCGGCGGTCACGCTGGCGGTGGAGATATTCACAAAAAATGCCTTGCGCTCCCGCATCTTATCGCGCAGGGCTTGCTCCCGCTCCAGTCGGTCCGGATTGTTGAAGATGAGCCGCACGTGCTCCTCAACGCGGCGGTTGCTCTTGGCCTTGGACTCGAGCGCGTCACCGATGCCGCCCCCCGCATGCGCCGGGTTGGCGGTGCCGTGGACACCCCCGGGGCCGTGGCTCCCTCCACCGCCCGGCGCGTGCGAGGGGCCTCGATGGCCTCCGGAGTGGTACCCAGAGCTCTGCCCGACACGGTTGCTAGGCGCGAAGACGGACTCCAAGAAGGCGGGCACAATCTCCTTCTGCACGGAGCGGCGCTGCAGCTTGTAAAAGGCGTTGGGCGGGTGCGGCACCCGCAGCTCGCCCGTCTCCGCCTTCATGAGGCTCATCCACGTCATGCGCGAGAAGCGGTCGAGCGAGTCGGCGAGGACGGCGGTGAGGGAGACGCGGTGGCTGCGGTCGAGGCCGAGCTGCGATTCCATGTCCTGCAGGAGGATGGAGAAGGCCACGCTGCCTTTTCGCGAGGCGGGGAACTGCGCAAACGACGAGGCCGCCGTGCCAGAGCCGATAATGTACACCACGAAGCGCTCCGACAGGGAGAGGGGCTCGACAAACTGGCCCGTGAGCAGGTCCTGCATCGGAGGAATCGCCGCCACCCCGGCCGCGGTCCGTGGCGGCGCCGAGACAAAAATAAGCGACCAGTTCTCGGGGCGGTTGGTGCTGCGGTGATGGACCGTGATGCCGCCCTTCTTGTTGGCGCTGTTGACCAGTGCCTCGGCGGCGGCGGCGAGCTGCGCGTGCAGGAGTTCCTTGTTCAAGATCGCGCTCTGGCTCGGGTGGAAGTTAAAGGCCGCTTGGAGATAGTTGGACGGCAGGCAGGAGAGCGGCGCCGTAATGAAATGCTTCCACTCCTCCGCGTACGCATTGAGCACGGCCACCGTCAGGAGCTGCGTGTTCAGCTCCGTGTCGCGGCGCTTCTTTGAAATCACCTCGCGCAGCTTCGTGTAGGAGAAGAAGAGGTGATCGGCGTCCTCATTGACGCGTGGGTGGTAGCTCCCGGGGGGTGGCAGCGTGCGTGGGGGCTTCGCCGTCATAATGGCGTTCACCAGCAGCGTCGCATTCGGGTGCTGCAGCGTTGGTAGAAACAGCGCCACAAAGGCCGCGCGGAACTGGGCGATCCAGTCAAAGTACAGCGTCTTGACCTCGTTCAGCTTGCACACCAGTCGCGCGCCACTGGCGATGTCCTCGAAGGTGACGGAGAAGTTCATGGAGCTACGGTCGAGGGGCATGTAGACGGCGACAGCGCGGAAGGCCTTTCCATGGTTACGTGTCAGGGTCGCCAACCGTAGGTTCAGCGGGCTTTCAAAGTCGAGCAAGGAGCCTACGGCAGGAGCATTGGTGTGGGTGCTTGGGGTGCCGTCCTCCACCACCTCACCGGTCGATGGGGCCGCCAGGTCTTCAGCAGATGTGGCCGCAGCGGTGGCAGCGTCAGACACCGAAGAGGCTGTTGCAGCAGCGGTGGCGGTTGGGATCGCCTCAGATGCGTCGTGAAGCTGCGACGACACACCCATGTGCTGTCCTCGCGTAGTGGCCACATCATCTGCGTCGTCGGTGAGGTGGTGCGAGGACTCCTCCTCCTCCGCTTCCTCGGCGGCAAAGTCGTTGAGTTCGGTCACCTCAGCGGCCAGTTCAACCTCATCGGCCTCGTGATTAAAGTCCGTCCTTGGTGCAAGTTCGGGGGCCTCATCGGCATCAAGCTCGCTGATGGTAGCGGGCACACGGTCCTCCGCGTCAGCTGCTCCGACAGCGTCCTCCGCCTCGCGCTCGAGCATGACCCGCTGCGCGGCGGTAAGGCGGCTTCGAATACCAGTACCAGCACCAGCACCAGCACCGCCGCTGCTGCTGCTGCTATTCCGCTTTGCCGCCGCTGCGGTTGGTGACGACGCATGCTTGGCGCCGCCATTGGCCCCCGCACGCGCGGCCGTCGTCGGTGCTGCCGTTGTCGACGCCGCAGAGGAGCGTGGGGCCTTGCCCGTCGCACTCACGTTTTCAGCCGCTACATCGTCTCCCTCCGCATCGACATCCGCGTCGCCGTTGTATGCCGCCTGCTGCTTCTTGCGTTCCTGCTCGCGCTGCCACTGCTGGAACTGCTTGAACTGTTGCTTCTGTTTCTGCCGCTGGAGTTGGCGCTGGCGCTGTGAGCGGGTGGTCGCGCTGGCCACTGTTGTCGCCGACTCGGCAGTCGCTGAGGAGGCGGTGGTAGGCACCTGCGTCGTAGTCGCAGACGTGGATGAGGTGTTCGTAGCGGCTCCTGCAGCAGCTGCGGCGGCCGCGGCCGCGGCGATGGCGGACGCTGACGTCTTTTTCCTCCGTTTCGAAGCGCCAGCCGTCGCGCCCGTTGCCGCGGGGCTCCCTGCTCGACCACTCTTGCCGATTTCCGGACTCGAGGCGGGCAGGGAAGACCCACGCGCAGATGTTCCACCACTTCGCTTTCCCACACGATCCGGTGTGGTGCGGGTCAGAAACGTCCGTTGCTGCGTGCAGACGGCGCTGGTAAAGAAGAGGTGCGTTGGCAGGAGTGGTGTGACGGCGGTAAACGCCGAGGCATCGCCGTTGGTGCTGCACAGGAAAGGGGATTGACAAGGGTGTGGTGCGGTGTCCTGCGCCATCGCTTGATGGGCGCTGATAGCATCCATCACGTCGTTACGCTGCGCAAGGGACGCAGAGACGATGCGAAGGGCCGGCACACCACCCCGCCTCTGGGGCTGCTGCGACGTGAAAGCGACGCTTGACGACGCCGCGAGGGTGCCCACCGCGCGTGCACGAAACATTGGATCAGCGGGCGGTACACGCAAAACACTTTTTTTTTTTAAAAAAAAAAAAGAGGAAGTGAAGGGTGTTGCGATGGAAAAGGCAAATAAAATGAAAAGACAAAAAGAAAGGAAGGAGGAGGATGGTGTATGGATCTATGAGAGTGGCTTCTTTGAAGTTTGCTCAGGTGGGAAGAAAGAGCGATGGGTGTCTGTGGCGTGTACGGCGACGTTCAGATGCTGAGAAGCATCAACGACTGTAGAAAGTAGGTAGAAGAAGAAAAGACAAAAAAAATTCGTCTGAAGATCAGCTCCCAACTCTTTTTTTTTTCTCTCTCTCGGTGGGAGGCCTACGAAGAGAGACAGCGGGGGAAAAAATAAGAAAAGAGAGCACAGCACTACTGAGGTAGCAAGGGACAAGGTTGGAGAGGGGGAGGGGGGAGCATGATGTGGATGAAAACACGAAGAAAATAAACACACAAGAAGAGCAGGGGAGAGAGAGAGAGAGAAAGAAGATTGATTGCACGATAGTTTTTTTTTCTTTCTTTTGGGTGCATGAAATGGCATGTTCCCTTCTGTGGCAAAGGGTACTCCCCGGTCCCCTCTCAGTGGAGTGGGACAACCATGACAAAGCGAAAAGGCATGCATTCGCTCGCACAGTATCGCTTCACCCGCAGATCCCATCTTCTTTTAGACACTGCAGGGGGACGCGGGGAGGGGTGGGGAGGCATGAGATGTGCGAGTTGGACAGAGCACTCACGACATGCTCTTTCCAGACTCTGCACCGCCCACACGTGTCGCGCTGAAACAACAACAATAGAAACAAGATGAAAGCGAGGACGAAGCTCTCCATCGAGGTGACTTCAGAATCCTCTATTCCTATTCTTCCTACCTTGTTCTCCCTGAGCAGCGGCGCTCCTGGATTTGCAGCCACGCTTGCCTTTCACGTCTGGCGTCCCCATGCATGTATCCTCCTTCTATTCCTTTTCTCTTCCCTCCTTTTTTGTGTGTAGCTTTAATGCGGGAAATGAATTACAGAACCCGTCGCAAAACACGATGTAGACGGGGGACAACAACAACAAAAAAAAAAAGGAACGACCCTGACGTTTAAACCAACAAACAGAAAAAAAAAATGATACGCCAACATCGCGAGGCAACAAGCGAACACTAGTAATATCAATAACAAAAGGAACCACCCTATCGGAGCCGTCAGGGGGAGGAGGAGGGTAGGGTAGGGTTCGCACTCTAGCATCAGCGCGCATCATCCACCACCTGGACGTCAATCCAAAGCCGTCACACAACAACAACAAAGTAAATAAGATATATAAAATAAAACCGCTCACACACACACAAAAAAAAGGAGCTAATAGTGTGGAGCTCAAAGATGCCACAGCAATAAAGAGAAAACGAAGAGAGAAAGATGCAAAGAAAGAGAAAGTGACATGAACGATACCATCGAACGTGTGGTGAGAGGCAAGCTTTTTTGGGCCTGCCTTCCCATGAACTGACAGCCACAACATGAAATAAAATAAATAAATCAACCACACCACCAAGGCAAAAATGGCCGCATATCAATACAGTGTCAGGCGGCAACACACGAACAGCAACAACAGAAATTCAAACAGATAGAAAGAAAAGTCAACCGAGGAGAGAGGGCAATGTGGTGCAACCTTAACGCATGAGAAAGAAGAGGTGGAAACAGAGGAGAGATGATGGTCGCCCCCGCATAACGTGGGAGAGCACACCAAGGAGAGCGAAAGGAAGAGAAGCCCACGAGACGCTAAGCCAGTCTCTTTCCCCTCCCTCCCTCCCCTTCATCTCTCTCACCTCATCTGCTTCTTTTTCTCTTCCTTTCCCCTCTTTCAGGGCCAGCAAAACCATTACTGAATGCTCTTCTCCAGGTCACGCAGCACCTTCTGTCCCTCGCTATCCTTCATGGACTGCTTCTGACGAGAGACAAAGTGGCGAATGTTGGACATGAGTCCCTGCGCCTTGGCCGACTTCATCGTCGTGATCGAGTCGCGCTCGCACAGCACATCCAGCAGGAGTTCCGCCACGAAATGGGCCTCCGCGTCGACGTCCGTTGAGCCCTCGAGCGCCGTCGGGGTGCTGACCTGGGTGAGGATGTCGATCCAGAGGTCATCGGTGATGCTGACGTCGGTGGTGAGGCTGTAGTACTGGTCGCCTCCCTGCAGGGGTTTGAGGAGACGCAGGGTGAGGCTAGGCTGGCGAGCCAGCGTGATGTACTCTAGCGCGCCGCGCGGGTTGCCGCCCTCCGTCAGCAGCGCACGCGCCGTCGTGAGAATCGTCTCCGGGTTGGGACGCGCTCCTTGGAAGCTGCTAGGGTTCGCACCGAGGGCCGCCGCCGCCGCGTTGGCGCTAGCCGCGTCGGCTGTAAAGTTGCCCGAGCGCAGGTCCTCCTTGAGCTGCTGGAGCTCCCGCTGCGTGGCCTGGAGCTGCTCCAGGACACCGCACCGCACAATGTCGTTGAGGCTCGCCTGCAGGCGACGGTTCTCCTCCACAAGGGCGTTGGTGCTGGCGTTGATCTGATCAAACACATCCCGCAAGTCGCGCGCG
This sequence comes from Herpetomonas samuelpessoai, assembly GCA_030849835.1. NCBI lineage: Eukaryota > Euglenozoa > Kinetoplastea > Trypanosomatida > Trypanosomatidae > Herpetomonas > Herpetomonas samuelpessoai. The sequence continues at coordinate 84,040 of JASAOC010002100.1, read as the reverse complement.
GCGAAATCGCTGAGGCGCTGCCGCACCTCCCCAGCAAAGTGGGTCGTGCTCTCCTGCAGAATATCGTCGAGGCGCCGCTTGAGGGCCTGCTTCTGGCTCTCGCGGACCGAGGACCCAAGCGCCGTGCGAATCGCGTTGTCCAGCTCCGTGCGGAGCGTGTTGCGGATGCCAATGGTGACACCACGAGCAATGTCGTTGGCGATGGGGGCAAGTAACTTGACCACGGCGAAGCTATTGAACGCGTCACTGTTGGGGTCCTTGGCGCCGCTGCCAGCAGCAGCAGTGGTGGCGGTCGTCGTCGTCGTCGTTGCTTTCGCTGCGCTTGCCCCGTTGTGCGCGGCAGCCTCACCCTCCGCGGTCCGGCCGCTCTGCAGCTCCGTCATCTGCGCCTCCAGAGCCAGATTCACGAGCTGCTCATGGTCGCGGGCGACCTGCGCCGGGGTGAGCTGCAGGATCTGCGAGATGTTCTTGCTGATGTTGTGCAGCGTCTCGAGCTCGCGGCGGACGGCCTCATCGCTCGTCTGGGTGGCGGAGGCCAGGGGACCATCTACTCCTTGCGGCAGCGCCGTGTTCAGGAGCAGCGCACGCGCCGCCGCCGAGGCCGGCGATGGGGACGACCCTGCCGACGGGGTTGCGTTGGCAATCGCGGGGTCTGCAGGCATGCCAGCGGTCGCCGCGGGGGGTGGGGGCACGGACGGTGGTGTGGCACGAATGTTGCCGCGCTGGACCTGCTCCATCAGGTTGCGGATGTGCGCGCTCGTCGTGGAGGACGAACCCGCCGCGGTGGCAGCCGCCGCCGGAGGCGGCAGTTCCCGCGACACGGACAGAATCGCGGGGTCGGCGATGGGGGAGGACACCCGGCCCGCCTCCTCGGTGCCCTTCTTCTTCGCCGCCGCCGTTCCGCTCAGCAGCGCCGCAGCGTACGACTTGCTCGCGCTCTCCGCCGCTGCGGACTTGCTGGCGCCGGTCGCCGCCGCGGGGGCGCTGCTGCTGCTTTCCTGGGCGGTGGTGGGGCTCCCGATAGGCGCCGTCCCGGCCGTTGCGGCGCCGTCCTTGCCGCGGGAAAGGGTGAGCTGGTACATCTCCACCTGCGCCTGCGCATCCACGAGCACGCTTCCGTAGTTCGTCTTGCGGTTGAAGCACACGCTGCCCGCGCGGACGTCCGTGTCCATTTCGTACACCATCGCACTGTACGTGTCGCGGCCGCGCGCCTCGACCAGCGCCACCTGACGACGGTCGTTGAAGACGGCAAAGGTGCTGCGCGAGCTGAGCATCGTGACAATGTTGCCGCCAAACCAAAAGGTTCGCAGCAGCTTCGGCTCGGACTCACCCGTGAGCTCCCATTGGAAGCACTTCACAGCGGAGGAGGTCATGAGCAGGGTGGGCTCGTCGACGCTCTTGAGGTCGAGCAGCTCGAGGCTCATCACGGGGGAGCCCTGGCACCCGCCCCAGGCAGGCGTGCTACGGTTGCGCGACGTGCAGGCCGCCACGTTGGTGGCGTCCACGGTAAACGCGAACCATCCGCTGTTGTTGATCGAGCACAGCGACTTGGTCGTGGCGGCCTCGGGCAGCTCCCGCAGCTCGCGGGAATCGCTGCTGAGCGAAACGTCCTTGGCCTCCCCGTCGTACTTCTGAATAATCTTGGAGCTCTCCAGAACAGCCGCCGTGCGGTTGTAGAGCAGCAGAATATCAAAGATCCCAACCTGGGCGTTGATGAAGAAGGCGAAGTTGCCCACGGTAACGGGATCCGCCAGCTTGAAGTAGAGCTTCACCGTCAACATGCTGGTGGCGGGGTCGGCCGTCGGGGGGTTCTCGTTCGTCACCAACCACACGTAAAACTCGCCCTCCGCCGCGGACGCTGCGACGTTGCTGCGGTAGTTCACGAACTTGACGGCGTGAATCGGCTTGGTGTGCCAGCGAACGGAGCCCTTCATGTTGTTGGAGCGCTGGATGAGACGCAGAGTGCGACCATTCTTGAGGGTGTAGGCCAGGTACGACTCCGAGTCCGCCAGCACGCGGGGATTTTCGGGTTCCTCCTTGAAGACGGCGACAAGGGTTTTATAGACCTCCTTGCTGCCTGCCCGCACACCCTCCTTGAGCAGGTCCACCTGCGGTGTATTGATTGCCATCTGCATGGTTCTCTTCTTACGTTTTTTTTCTTGGAGCCAAGAAACACTAGGCTACTCCTGTCGGTGAGCACAGAAAGATTGCGTCTTTCGCGACGGAGATGCAGAGCAGGGAGAGAGCGAAAAAGAAAAAAAAAACTTTGTCAACGTGACAAACGTCAAACCAAAAGGAATAAAACGCTTCTTCTACTTGACACTAATAAGAAAAAAAGAGGAAACAAATCGTACCGTTCAAAAAAAGAAGGACGAAACACACGGGGAGGGGGAACGACGTGGTGGTCATGTGCAATGGCCTGCGGAAGTGTCATGGTGTGTTCATTTGTGTGTGTGTGTGTGTGTGTGTTGTTCTTCGCAGCCAGGCGGGTGTGTGCGGTTTGGTGCGGAGCGTAGAGCTGCAGACATACGCAGCATGTCTTTTTTCAAAAGTCGTGTGACAGGCCCTTCATGGCAGTCTTCTACGCCGCGATCCGCAAAGCGCCGTCCGTCTTCGGTATATCTTTGTGAGAGGAAGAGGAGCCGTGTTACGGTTCTCGTCTCGATCCCTCTAGTCACCCTTTCAATACATTTGTTTTTCGTTTGATGGGCAGAATTTAAAAAAAAAGGTATTGGAAAGCAAGAGTAAACATATACGTAGAGAGAGAGAGAGAAAGGTGTTCATTGACGGTTTTGGGAAGAAAAACTTCAACCAGTATTTGTTCGTTTTTTTGTTTGTTTTTTTAATGGGTGACTTGCACTTTGCTTTCGACCTTTTTTTTTTTTTTTTTGGCGTGTAGGGCATGGGCATTGGACAAAGAGAAAGGAAAGCGGAAAGTGTGGAGACGCTTTGACATATAAAGTGAAGCGAAACGGAATCATGGTAAATGGAATATGAATTTCTAAACAGATACCCAGACAATGTTCAGAGAAGAAATAAAAAGATTTTCAAATGTTGTTCGGAAGACGAAGATCAAAGCGGTCAAAGCGAGTGAACAGACGTTTTCAGGAGAGAAAAAAAAAAGCGTTTTCGTGGAGGAGCATAATTCGGGAAAATGACAACGGTGTGGTTGATGGCGGTACATGAAGTGGAAAGAGTTGAAATCGTTAGGGGAACGCATAAGGCGTGCCTCCAAATGTACTTGTATCGCCCCAATGGTGAGTGGCGAAGGTAGGGAGAAGAAAATGCATCGACAAGTTTCCCTCTCTTCACGTAAAGAACGTCCCACCCTCGTTGACGTGACATGCTATGCCACCCAAAGAAAACTTAACAAAGGTGGGAGGGGAGGAACGGGAGAGAGAGAGAGAGGAAGGAACGGAAAGGGGGTTGGACCGAACACCAGTTGTTGGAGCACACACACCCTCCCGCCACCTCCCCCTCCTCACACACACACACAAAAAAAAAAAAAGAGAAAAAAATGCTTTTGGTGGTTTGAAGATGCATGCGGGTCATAACACGACAAGAGGAAAAACATTTCCCAAGTTCAATAATCGCCGTGACCGCGAAAAGGGCGGAGAGGATGTGAGAGAGAAGAGATGGAGTCACTCTTTCTCTTCCCCCCCCCCTCTCTCTTTCTCTTGCGCGCACTACCTCACAGCTTAGAAGCCGCAGCGCCGCCTGTGCTCACGGGCTCACCCTTGCGCGGGTCCCATCCAGGCAGACGACGCATCGCCTGGCGCACGCCCTGGGACTCGATGCGCTTGTAGTACAAGAGGACACGCTTCTCCAACAGCGCGCGACCAGGCTTCTGGCGCCATGGATCAAACGCATTGAAGCCGAGCATCGCCCTCTCCACATTTCCGCTGAAGCGTGGTGCGGGTGGGGTGAGTCCTGCGGGCTGCATCACGCTCTTCCACCCCTCCGGCGCGAGCTTGGGCTCAAAGACGGGAAAGATGTCCCCGCGCACGTCCCTGCCGTGCAGGTAATAAAGGAACGTCGCGAGGGCAAACGCAAAGTTGTCCAGACCAAGCGCCGACGGTGCACTCCGGCCATGGATGCGTTCCAGGTGCTTCGCCTTCGTCTGTAAAGCACCTTGGCCAGAGCGCAATGCCGCGGCACGATCCAGAACCGACATGATGTTGTCGGACCAGAAGACCTGCACCTTGCTGGTGCCGTCCCCTGCAATCCGCAGGAGCTGATCGGCAATCGCAGCATTGCTGAAGCGCGCCAGTACCGTCTGCTTGTACGCCGCCTTGTCCATGGGTGAGCTGAGCATAGGCAGGACATCCCAGTCGAGTGCATTTTCCACAAGCTGTCGAATGTCCTTGTCCGCAAGGGCCTCGTGAACGGTGCGGTAGCCCAGCAGCAGCCCCGAGAAGGTGAGGAAGAGGTGCGAGGAGTTCAAGATGCGAATCTTGGTGTGCTCGTAGCCGGCCACGTCGTTGGTCAGCTCCAGTCCCACCAGTTCCCAGAGTGGGCGACGGCCGCGCACGAACTTATCTTCGAGCACCCACTGGCCAAAGCTCTCCGCGATCACGGGCTGCTCATCGTCGCGGACCCCGTTGGGGAGCGACTGCAGCATTTTCTTCATTTCCGGTGTGGTGCTTGGGGTGATGCGGTCCACCATGGAGTTCGGAAAAGAGACGTGGCGCTCAATCCACGTGGCGAGCGACGGGTCTACCGCGCGAGCGTAGCCGAGGATGGCCTTGCGCGCCACGTTACCATTGTGACGGAGGTTGTCGCAGGACATGACGGTGAAAGGTTCCACGGTGCCGTGACCAGCGCCTCGCGTGCTTGTCTCACGACGGCGGCGCAGTCCTTCCACAATAAGGCCAAAGGTGGTGTGCGGCTGCTGAGGGTGGCTCAAGTCCGCGCGCACGGCAGGGTTGTTGAGGTCGAACTCGTTGGTGTTTTCGTTGATGTTGTAGCCCCCCTCGGTCACGGTAAGAGAGACGATGCGGATGCGCGGATCGACAAGGAGGTCCAGCAGCCGGTCCAGCTCCTCAGGCGCGTACACGTAGTCGACCATGCTGCCAATCACGGTCGTCTGCGGGGCAGCGGTGGAGCCGTTGGCGGGGTCCGTTTCGTGGGGAAAGAGGGTCAGCGAATACAAGTACTTCTGCTTGCGAAAGTCCAGCCACATCTCACGCTCCCGGTCGCCCTTCATGACATTCACGCCGATAATCCCGAAATCGAGCGCCGGCACACGGCCTTCTTTATCAGGCGTGCCCGCCGCCGCAAGCTCGAGGAGCTTGTGCGTGTAGTTGAAGAGGTGTCCGCGGCAGAATTGGCCCACGCCGAAATGAAGGATCCCGGGCGTGACGGCGCTGCGGTCGTACGCCATGGGAGCGTCAGCGAGGAGTGGCATGGCCGGTAGCAACGGGGGTAACAACTTGTGGTTGTGCGTTTGTGATGCTGAAGGCGTCGCAAGATGAAAAAAATAAAAGGGAGGAAAAGACGAGCTGCTCCTGTTCCTTATCCTTGTGTGGTAACACAGTCTACGGTGTTTTGCAGGAAGCAGAGAGGAGCGAAAAATGCGGCTTTAGGTGGTTGGAGCGTTAAAGAAAAATAGAGAGAGATAGACCGAGACAGACAGAGATAGATAGAAAAGAAATGTGAGAAAGCAGTCTCTTGGGAGAGAGGAGTTTTGGAGGAAGAAGAAGAAGAAAGAAGTCTCTTGCAATCCGTCTTCACGTGCTTTGCTTTGCCTTTGAATAAAAAAATAGAGACCTCTGGAATAGGACGTCAGTACGATACTTTTGGAAATTTTTTGATGCTCTTGAGAGTAGAAATTTTCACGTTTGGTGCGGCTAATGACAAAGGCGGGTTAGAATAAATTTAAAAAAAAAAGGAATGATGTGAGATGTTTTCGAAGAGGAAAGTAAGCAAAGGACTTCGAAAACAGATTACATTTTGAGGAAGGGGCGGGTGGGGAGATGGGGGGGGGGGCCTTCTCACCTCGTTGCCATCGGTTAGCCGAGGCAGGTCAGTGTGCTTTCTGTCCCTCCCTTTTTTTTTCCTCCAACACTCAGCACTTGTCTCTCTGAGTCCCTGCAATGGCAGAGAAGACGACGCGTGCGAGGGTGGTCCTACTCTGCTCTACAAGCACTGCTGCCCTCCCCCAAACAGTTCATCCCACATACACACACCGATCCGAGATACTCCGAAAAGCCTTCCTTTTTCTTCTTTCCTGTGGTTGCTCCGGACGATCCGCTCCACGTGAGAAGAGGGGTAGGTGTTTCGTTCAACCGTCTTCTTTTTTTTTCTTTTTTTTTGTTTATTGATTCCATTTTTTGGTCAAAGAGTAAGAAGAAAGAAAGCAACAGCCGTGGAGAAGGGAACAACGCAGAAAAGCTAAAACTACAAAAAAAAAAAAAAAAGAGTGTGAAGAGATGTGTATAAACAAAGATCAGTACAGGAGAATCATACAGAAACAGAAGCAGAGGTGACCATCCTTGTTCCTGGAAACGTAGATTCGCTTGCACGGGAGTCCTTTTTTTTTTTTTCGTTCTCTCTTCTTCTCTTCACGATTGCTTTCATGCGAGCGAGCGGGTGGTGCACGGCGACGCGCCAAGGCACCGTTCCATGGAAAAAGTTTTAAAGAACGGATAAGGAAGGGGGAGGGTTAGCGAAGGAGGTGAACTGCGGATTCACCTCCTTTCACGCCCCAGAGGGTATAGATTGTCCTTGGGGTTCAGTGGTGGGACGGAGAGAAGGGAAAAAAAAAAAGAGGAGGAGGAAGAAAAGATACGCGCTGCAAGTGCAGTATAGGCAAATCCGCAAGAGAGAAACCCCTCAAAAATGCATTAAAGAGGTGAAAAGAGAGGTTCCTCTGGTAGGAAAAGGTTTGCCGTGTGTGTGTGTGTGTGTGAGAGAGATGGAGAGCGTGTGTGCTTGTCTGTGCAGTGCCGCGCGCGCATCAAGTTCGTGTACATTTATTCGTCCGTCGGTTTATTAAACAAAACTTAGAAAGAAAGGGATGTGGGAAGCCGTGGTGGGATCATAAGTAGAAAAGGTACTAAGTGTTTTTGTCTTCATCTGAGAGGGATGTAATAGGAGCGGGATAGAGAAACGAATTTAAAAGAAAAAAAAAGAAAAAAAAGATGAAGATCAAAACCGTCAGATCTGAAGAACATTGACGTTGTCAAATGACGAAAGGAAGTGAGCTCGTGGCTGTTCCTCTTCTTTTTCTTGTGCGCGCCATGTTATATATGTATGTTTCGGTGAGGAAGGAGAGGGCGGGGGGAGGGGGGTAAGAGGGCGGAGGAGGGAATGCCAGCGTGAAAAAACGAGAGCAGGTGTGTTTATACAGAAGGTTATCATTAAACTTTTTTTGAGGAAACGGGGGGGGAGGGGGGAACGCACGCAGAACAACACGATAGGGAAGAATATTTAAAGAGAAAGAGTGCATTAAACGGAAAAAAAAAAAAAAAAGTGGTGCTTATGAATCAAAAACGAGGAAGCACTTCGGGCAGATTGATTTCCTTTTTTTTTTTATTTTACATAAAATGTTCAAAGGACAGTTGGCAAGAGATAGAAAATGGAGTTAAAGGCAACGCAAAGATGTTTAAAAAAAAACACACACAAAGAGGATGCTTAGTCCCTCCGTCCAGTTGGCGTGGCAGAGGCTGCAGCGGTGAGCTGAGGAGACGGCACCCCGTTACCGCCAGTGTTGGTGTACGCGTTCATGGACGCGTACTGCTGTTGCTGCTGCTGCTGAGCGTAATACGTGTACAAGGCGGCCTGTTGCTGCTGCTGAAGGTGCTGTTGATAGGCGAGCGGGGCGTCTGTGAGGGAGGCGCTGTAGTACGCCGCTGGAGATCCCGCTGCTGCCGCCGCCGCCATCGCAGCATTGTTGTAATACCCAGAGGACATGGCGGCTGCCGTGGCAGCAGCGGCCGCCGTCGCGGATGCCGACATCGCCGCCGCTGCCATGGCCGCTGTCATGGACGCCTCAAACTCCGAGGGAGCCGCGCTGCCTGGGGCGCGGGGGTACGTCGTGCTGTTGTTGAATCCGTTCGGTGGCAGGCCCGTGAGGGAGGCGTACGGGGAGTAAGCCATCACCTGCGGCAGCGGACCCGCGGCGGCGATGGCGGGACTTGCACGAGGGGAGGGCACCCCAGACGGGTGCGCCGACGGCGTCATCCCTCGCTGCTGCTGCTGTTGCTGCTGCTGCTGCTGCTGTTGATATCCACTTGCATTGCTGTGGCCGCTGTTGAAGGCCTGCGCCACATTGCTAAACGACATGACCATGGAATTGGGGCTGAGCAGACCGGGTGAGGAGAACCCAGGGGTGGTAATGTTGGTCATGCTGCTGTACCGACGCTGATGGTGCGCATGAGGATGGTGCTGCGGCGTCTGCTGCTGTGAGCTGTCAAACATGCCCCCGGCAATGGCATCCTTGTCCAGCTCGCCGACCGGGCGCGTGCGTGGGTAGGCGCTGCCGCTGCGAATGCTATGCACACTGTTTCCGCTCTGCTGCAGGAAGGTGGGAGGGAGGCTGTAGGGGTACCCAACGAAGCGCGAGGGCGTCGCTGCCTGAGAGCGCGCTGGCGAGGTCATGTACGGCGAGGGGAACTGACCGTGGCTGATGCTGCCACTCGTGACGCCGCCCGCGCCGTGGCGTGCGGCAGGGGTGCTGGGCAGGGACTGCTGCAGGAACGCCTCAGAATACTGTGGGGGAATGAGAATCGACATGGTCTGGTGCAGCTGCTGGTGGCGCGGCTTGAAGGTGTGGGGGTGGACATAGACGCGCCACCAATCGGCCAGGTCGCGCGCCCATTGCACCATGCCATCCACCGTCGCACGATCCATCTCGACCGCCACGCGCTCTGGCGCCGCAGCGCCGGCCATGACTCCCTCTTCCTCCCCCTCCTTCTTCGTGCCTTCTGCACCGTCCTCCTCACCAATGGCAGTGGCGGTAGCGTTGGTCGTCGTCGGTGTTGTTGCCGCCTCGACGGGAGGGGCCGACGCCGTGCTGAAGAGCCCCAAACCCACGTAGTACTCCCTGCGGGGGCACCCCACAGGCACCTCACCACCGCGTCGACTGCGCTTTGTGTTGGGCAGCACCGGGTCCGCCCCAGCCGCCGTGGCGTCGCCATTCACGTAGTCTTCTTCCGCGGCCGTCGCGCGGGCGTACCAGCGCTCGAGCATATCGCAGTAGACAGAGAAGGGGAGGTAGATGCCGCCACCGGCGCGGCGTGGCATGCCGCCGTCTTCGCCCTCTCGTCCCTCTTCGTCTTGCATGCCATCAAGCGCATCGTCGTGTGGCTGGTCCATAGCAAAGGCATCGCCATGCTCGTTGGCCTTCGCCTCAGCGGCGGGGGGCTCGCCGTCCTCCGTCACGGTGGGTGCGTCTTCGGGGTAGGTGTGGCCGGGAATCCGTGTGAGAGAGAGGGGCGGCGGAGGCGGGGGAAGGTAGGTGAGCTCCACACAGGGCGCGAGGTCAGGCATCGCCTTGAACTTGCGGTTACCCTTGCGCTTGTTCTTCTTCTTTTTCTTCTTCTTCTTTTCCCCGGAAGGAGCGGCCGCACCCGTCGCGGTCGTCGCCCCATCACCTGTGGCCGCGGGTTGATCCTCGTCCTCATCGTCGTCAGAGTTGCCCTCAGCCTCGGCATCCCCGGCGACGGTCGGCTTCGCGGGCGCGTAGGAAGGCGACTCGTGGTCGGTGAGCATCACGTTGACGGGGGCCTCCGCGTCCCCAGTGGCCTGCGGGTTCATCTCCTCGCACGGCATGCTCGGCGACAGCAGCGCAGACGCACCGCCGTGCTCCTGCAGCGAGCCCACCCGCGACGACACGGAAGTGGTCTTGCCATCCTCGCAGGAGTTCCCGCTCCGGTGCATGGCGTCGTCAGCCAGTGTGCTCGCGTGCGCCACGCCCGAGGTCGGCATCGGGGCCGAGGACGGTAGCGGCACGTGGTGATGGGTCGGCTGCCACGCATGCAGGGACTGCGGCGAGACACGGCCGCTGGCGGTGGCGCTGCTGCTGCTGCTGGTTCCGTGCGCCAGGGGTGGGGCCACGCCGCTGGCCATGTGCGGCGCTTCTGGAGACAAGGGCCCAGCGCTCACGGGGGAGTAGGGAAGGGAGCGGAGCACCGGAGAGGCCGAGCCGGCAGGAGAGACGTGCCCGCTGGTGGCCGCCCCACGCCCCCGGGAACCTCCGCGGTAGACCGTCCGAACACGCAGCGTGGGACCGTGGTTGGACACCACAGATTCGCTTGTGGCGTCGCTGTGTGCGTCGGCCAAAGGACCGGGCGGCGGTGGCGGTGACCGTCGCGGCTGCGACGGCTGCCTTGATGCCGCCGATGCGTTATGGGAGGTGGGCAATAGGAGCTGATGGTTCACAGGGGAGACCATGTAGGGGTTGTGGCGGTGACTCATGCTGGTCTGCACGCTGCGGCTGAGCGAATTCATGGTACTGAAGCTGCGCACGTTCTCGTTCTCGTCGTCCTCCTCGCGGTTGCCGCTGGCCGACGGGCCGGCGTGGGCGGCCAGGCTAAAGCGATGGTGTGGGATGTCAACCGTGCCTTGCGGTGCATTCGCAAAGGACGGGGAGCGGCCCCGACTATCGCTCGGTGGACTGTGCCCGCCTCCGCCGCCGCGACCGCGAGGCCGTGTGCGCAGGCCACCGCGTGCGGCCATACTTCGACTGAAGGCCAGCGTTGTCGCGCTGTCTGCCATGAAAGGTGCGTTGCCGTCGTGGGACTCCATGTTCAGCGGGGAGGCGGCCGCCACCTGCGCACTGACGTACGAGAAGGAGTTGCCCGAGGAGGCCTCGTGTCGGCTGTCATCGCCGGGGTCCCGTGTGGGGAGGTCGTCCTCCGCAACCGGGCGTGCTTGCGCGAGCTGTGGAACGGCGGGTGAATTTTCGTGTGTGGGGGATAGATAGTGGCTGGAGGCGGTGGAGTGCGTGCGAAGCCCCGTCATGCCGCGTGAGGGGTACTGCTGCTGTGCAGAGGGAACCGCGAGGCTGTTCTCATTCGGGGTCGTAGCAAACGACGAAGCAGAAAAGAAGCTCCCATTGTCGCAGCCAGCGTCGCGGCCGCGCGTTGCGGCGTAGCTGTACCCGCTCTGCCCTTCCTCTAACCAACTGCTATTGTTGTTGTTGTTGTTCTGATTTTGCGTGTACGGACGGGGATGGCTTGTGTGAGCTTGCTGGAAAGATGCGCTGCGGCTAAGGGAGCGGCTCACACACGAAGGCGGTGGCGAGTAGTGTGGGGACGAAGTGCCAAGATAGGGATCGTGCCGGTAGTACGTGGGGCTGCCTCTCTCCATGGAAGCGGGGCGCCGCGTGTGCTGCAAGGGTGCCTGCGACCCGCCACCGACACGCGTGAGGCTGACGCGGGTGCGTCCACGCATCGCGTACGGCGCCGTGACGGTTTGTTGCGACATCACCTCCCTGGCGGTGTCGTCTACCTGCTGCTGCTGCTGCTGTGGTGGAGGGGAGGGGAGGTGGGAGGCGTAGCTCGGTGCGTAGGCCGTGTACATGTCGCTGTCCTGGCGGCCGGTAAACGCCTGGTAGCTCGCTTCATCGCCACCGGCGCCATCGTCGTGATTGGCGCCGTAGCCGGGCGCAGCATTGGTCAAGTGCCATGCCCCGGCGGACTGTTGCTGTTGCTGAGATGGTAGTGGTGGTGGTGGCGATGAAGAACCAACAACGCGGTGGATGCCATCGTACGGAGGGCTCTCGTACGCTTCCTGACGATTCGCGGCCGCGCCGGTGCCGTGCACGCTTTGCTGGGAATGCATGCCGCTGATCGGCTGGTGAGGCGCGCGCTGCCACTCGCTGCCCGTGCGGTGGTGGGTGGCCGTGGCGCTTGGGGCGTTGTCACAGCTCCGCCCACGTCCGTGGGACACGTGAGAGTTCATGCCAGAACGGACGCCGACCTCATGCAATGCGGCAGAGGACTCTTCTTGTGCGACGTCCGTGTAGAAGCTGAAGCTTGTGTTGCTGACGTTTTGGGTGCTCGTGTGGTTTCCCCCTGTGCCGACGCTCGCATGATAGGAGGCCCCCTCCTGCGGATAGGGCGAGTTGCTCATGGAAGAGATGGTGAAGCCACCCGAGGCGGGGCTAGCGTCTTGGCTGGTGCCGTTGCCGTTTGGATTGGCGTTGGTGCTGCCGCTGGTCGTGGGCAGGGAAAGAACGTAGCGAACGGGCATGATGTGTCTGCCTGCTGTGCAGGGATGTGTCTGTGGGTGTGCTCCCTGTAGGTTCGTGTAGGAATGCAGCCTCTTCTTTTTTGAGAAAAAAAAAGACGGCACTGGTGTCTCGCGACGGTCTTCCAGGATCAGGAGGAAAGGAAGAAGGAAGGAGAGCGAATAAGTGTAACGATGGCTGAAACAGGTAGATCAGAGGGGTCCTTAGTTAGAAAGAGAGGGAAAACGGGGGGAGAGGGGGAGGGAGAGAATCAAAATAGAACGGCTGGAATGCAATAAATGTTTATATACGTCGGACGAGGAGGAGAATGCAACGAAGAGAAGTGGAGAGTTAGAAACTAATGTGTGTTTTCTTTGTTTCTTTTGAAGTGAGACAAGGTGACGAAAACGCAGAAATGGATGCTGAAGCAGTGTCAAAGAATTGTGGTATGCCGAAGAGCCTAGCTGCTGCGTTCGGCCGAGTTTGAATCGAGCGCTGTAATGAACGAAAATAGAAAGTGAGCAGAAGAAAAAAAACAACACAGAAGACAAATGTATAAGCTGTTTCCAAAGAGAAGAGAAAATAAACGATCAAAGGGTGCAATAAGATGCAAAGAGAATGAAAGAGAGAGAGAGTACGAAAACAGAATGAAACAACGGAACGCTGTGTGAGAGTGTGTATGGTAGGGCCAGCGATGGTGTTATAGAGCGTAAATACAAAGGGGTGCGGAGATGAAAGGAGCGAGAAACAGAAGAAAGAAACGAGAATGTCTGGGAGAGATATCAACCTACGGTTTATAGAATGCACTCGCGGTATTGTTGATCCCCAAACGACTCTTTCCTTCTCCTTTCTTTCTTTTCAGATGCCGTTCCTCTTTTTTAAAAAAAAAATATATTATGGATATATATATCTTTTTTTTTTGGTGCCGAAAAGAAACCTGGTTTCTACGTCCCCCGTGCGCTGCTGGGTATGGAACGGCCGCACTGTTCGCCCTGTGTTCTGGACAGGGATAGACAGGCACACGTCTCAAGTCACACGAGCAGTATAAAAGCACAACCGATTCGATTGCGTTCGTCGGAGCTGCGATGGATCTCTCCCGACTGGCGGTCGGAACGAGTACTATATATGAGAAATGTTGCTTTTTTCGTTGGCCGAAAAGTTACAATTCAATGGTAAGAATTGCCGACCTGATAACGATGTGTGTGTGTGTGTGTGTGTGTGTGTGTGTTAATGTGTGTGTGTCTACAGTTCCCTTGAACCACGCGTCGGGTGTGTCCGTCCGATTCACGCTATGATTACGTCAGACGATGCTTGCGTGTAGTCGTGTTCCAGCGTGGGTAACGTGTGGGAGTACGTGCGTGCGTGTGCGTGCGTATCGGCCTATTCCGTGAATGGTCGTTCAATGCACATAATGAACACGGAGACCAGTCAGAGAGAGAGAGAGAGAAAGAGCAACAGAGGCGTATGGCTTTCGAAAACAGTGGCAACTTTCGGAAATGTCGCTTTTCTTCCCACACACGCTATTTGCCATTCGCTGCATCGTTCATTCTGCAGGATGGCGTGTGCATTGCGAAAGAGGACTTCTTCATTCGCCAAGTATCTGCCGTGCAACGATGCACAGGTGCGCGGGGCAACACAGCAGCACCGCCTGGTCACGGGGAAGTGTATTGTGAAGCGAAAAGGGGGAGGGGGGATAGGCCCACTTTACCCGTTTGCAAATGTGAGTGGCACCACGGCGCTTGCGGCAGCCGTTGTGCGTCCCACTTCCCCCTTGTCTCTTTCAAATGAAATGTGGTCAGTAGTACGCCATGACGACAGTCGTCGACGTTTTCGTTCTCTGCTTCCTTTTCTTTTTTTTTTCTTTTTTTTTTTTTTTTGTGTGTGTGGGGGGGGGAAGATGGTATGTGTGGACAGGAACTTCAGAAAGACAAGTTCTCTGGAGAGCACGTGATGCAGTGTGTGCGCTTCCAACTCACCTCAACGGAGCCGTCAACGTGGAGACAGCAATCTTCTCAATGGGTCTGGCAGTAGCCGCACCCGTGAACGTCTCAGAAGAAGAAAAGAGAAGAAGGAACCACAACAAGAGTCACGCATTTCCGTTGGCCTGCTTACCACCACAAAACAAACAAACGAGAGTTGTTTTTTGCTTGTGTTCTTGTTGTCTTTCTTTTTCTTTTCTCTTCTTCTTCTGTTTACTTGAACACGTGGTACTCATCTACGCGGCCACGGGGCACCACGGCCGTCTGCAGCGGAATGAACGGACGCCCCGCCAAGAAAATCCCCTCTGCCTCGGCTTGGTTCAGCCTGCGGGAGGATAAGGGCGTGATTTCAAACAAAGGCACCCCTGTGGTGAACTTGTAGGCGAAGTGGTGAATGTTGCTCTTACCGGCGCCCATACGCGATTCAGGGCTCTTCTTCACCACCGGGAACTCCTCGTAGTCGGTGTGCATCGTCAGCGCAAAGGCACCACGGGGCATGCGACGAAGAATCGCCAAGCGCGCATTCTCCAGCTGCGACTGCGTGACCATGCCAAAGTCTGTCGTGATGAGGGCATAGAGGCCCTTCACCAGAACGGCCTCGTTGTTGATGTACCGAGGGTCGCCGTACTTGCGAAACTGGCGGATCGGGCGGCCACTCTTGGGGTGCACGTAGTGGTAGGCCCGGAGAGGTGTGGTGCCGCGCAGGAAACCACCGCTAAACATTTTTTATTTTCTTTTACAAATGAACAATGCACAATGTTTTTTCTCGTTCTTATTCCCCCCTCTCAGCGACGATGAAGGCGGCAACGACTACCTGCCTCGCCGGAGTGGTCCTCTGTACCAAGAATGAGAGCAAATATTCTTTGATGCCTTGCCTCCCCGTGACCGCCTTCCGCTTCCTTCTTCTCGCGAGACAAGAGTCTGGAAGGGGACGTGTGAAGTGGAAGAAGGACAGATGAAAGGAAGAGCCTCTAGCAGCACCAACAAGGAACACCACGGAACAAGAACCCAATTGGACAACAAAAATATATATATATATCCGACTGAGCACGGACCATGTAAGCAAGTGTGACGAAATAGACGGAGGTAGCAGACGTTCAAAGTTCAAAGACCATATTCCGGCGCAAGCATACACGCCCCCACGCGGTGTGTCTCTTCTCTGCATGGATCCTTTTTCTCTTTTCCATTTGCTCACGAAATGAATCCCGGCGTAGCCAGCCACGCTCGCCTTCACACCTGGGCTCCCCCACACAGATCCCACGTGCGCGCATTATACGAGAATCCAACGTGTCCGCCTCTTGGTCATCTCCACACAGAGCGAGCGTCCGCTCGTTTATTCCGTGTGATACATGGTTTGCTTTTGGTTCACAGTCCTTCGAGTCAGAGACCATGCATCGTCATTCTCTCCTCTGTGCTTGTCTTTTTTTTTCTTTTTCGCATGTGTGCTGGTGTTGTTACGGTGAACTTCTCTTAGTAACGAAATTCTATCTGTGATCAGAAATGAAGAAGGTACGAGGAAGACGCCGGCCGACCCGTCATGCATCCTGCATCCTGCGTGGCAGCGCCCCCTCGCGGTGGGTGTGTCGTTTCTCTGCCGTTTCATGTCATTTGCGGAACAGCCTCTTCAGCGCTTGAGCTGAGGAGACGCGAATAGCCGCCGCTGCCATCGTCACACTCGTGTCAAGCACGCGCATACGCTGCGGAGCGGTCGGCTTCATGCCACCACCACCACCACCTCCACCACCTCCGGAGCCTTGACGCGCCGTCTGAATGCCCTGCGCATGCATCTTCTGCGCCGAGTTTTGCTTGTGGTGTTTACTGTTGCTGCTGCTACTACCGGCGCCGTTCGTCTCCACTGCTCTTGATGGCGTAAAGAGAGTGAAGCCCCTTAGGTGCAGCGCAGCCCACGGCTTGGACCACGCGACCCACTCTGGTGTCAGTCGCAGGAACCCCTGTGCCAGGGCCGACGCCATCCGCTCTGACAGCCCCATCGTCGACGCAGGCAACGCTGTCATTGACGACGACGACAAGGCCGCAGATGGTGAGGAGGCAAGCGCCGTGCTTGCTGCGAGCACGCCTTCTGGTGGCTGCGGGTGCGCGGACAGGCGACGCACACCAATCTCTCGTCGCGGCAGCACGCGACCGCGGTGCAGCTTGTAGCCGAGCCGATGCAGCAGCTGCTGGCTGTTCCACGCCTTGCTGGCGAGTTGGTACTCGACGGGGGCGTCGCGCTTGAACGCCGCGAAAAGGTTCTCCTGTTTCACGCCAGCGAACGCACGAGAGGTAGGCAATAATGCCAGTGAGGATGCTGCTGGCAACGACGATGCTGCCTCGTCTTTTCCATGCCCGAGGTGCTGCGGTGGAGCGTCTTGCTGGGCCATGGCGTCGCGCTTTGCCTTGGCCATCTCACGGATCGCAACACCCATGAGACGGTGCAGCACCCTCAGGGGCAACCGACCGGGCGGGGTGCTCGAGGCCGACGACAGCAGGCCGCCCTTGGCAAGTGCATCCGCACCCCCGGAAGAATCAGAAGCACCATTCTCCTCCGCGGCGGCTGCGGCTGCGGCGGCTTCCTCTGTCCGGTCTGTCGACGCGAACACGCACGAGTCGTGCTCGCCGTCCTTTAGCAAGGAGAGCAGGCCGCGGTGAAACTCCGTCTGGACGCGCAGGGCCTTGGTGATGCCCATGTGCCGGCCAAGGTTCAAATTCTCCTCGTACGGGTCCTCAATGCAAAACGTATAGCGCACCGCGTTGGACCGCCGTGAAGGCGCCGAGACGCCTGCCGCTCCCGTCGAAGTCGTCGCTGACGACGACGCCACAGCAGCAGCAGTGGTCCCCAGGGACGCAGGTCCGACTCCGTCTTCCTGATCCCAGCCGAGCATCTTCTTGGTGGTCCGTCCTTTCCGATTGAGAGAGACGACATCGTTCTGCCAATCAAACTCATGCGCGTAAAAGAAAAAGAAGTCCAGGAGCAGCTCTCCTGCCTGCGTGTAGAGCGCCTCGAGCTGTTCCTCGGAGGGATTTGTGGGCATCATGGGGGAATACGTGGGCCCGTAATTCGTGCGTCCGACGAGCGAGGCAGGGACATCGAGGATGGGGTCAATGTACGGCAGGACGCCGCGCTGGATCAAGTAATAAATCCACATGATATTCACCGCGTAGCTGGTGAGGTACCCGTTGATGGAGTTATTCACCCCAGACGTCTTGGACCAGTCCTTCAGCACAATGGCGCCGGGCCGAGCGCAGGGATGGGCGGTCAGGTAGCGATTCAGCAAGTCCGAGTTGCGAATGCCAAAAGCGCGGAAAGAGAGGTCAAAGTCAATGTTGTAGAGCTCTGGACGACACTCATCGTGCAAGGGTTGCACGCGGGCTCGCATGCCTGGGGTCACAAACGACAAACCACACGTCGCCGCGCGCATGGCGTTGAGGGTCGTGTCGCACGTCACACACATCATTTCTCCCGTGCGGTTCCACCATACTTGCTGCACTGCATCCGCGCCAATCGCATCGCGAATGCTTCCTTCCAAAACGACTCGGTCCTGGCGGGAGGCCGGACCACTCAGCGTGTAGCGAACGCTGCGGCTAATGACGTCCTCGGCCTCCCACCGAGAGGCCTCCTCGGCTTCCTCCTCCGTCAGCTCCGGCTCGTCTGCAGAAGCCTCAGAAGCAGCCGCCGTGTGGTGCCGTCTGGGGCTTGTGATCCGAATAGGCGCCGAGGCGTGATGCTTAATGATGGGCACTCGTGCGTGTGGGATGGGTTCCAGGTTCACATAAGAAAATCCTGCGCGTCGCAGCAGCTCTGTGATGGACCGAACCGCATTCTTCTCCTGCGGAGGCCACGTGCCTGCCTCCATCTCAGCCACATCCACCACGGTAAAGTCAATGTCCGAAATCCCGTCCCAGACGCCAAAGGTCACCGAGGAGCCAAAAATAAAGACCCGGGCGTTGGCGTGCCAGCGCTGCACCACGTGCTCGAGCTGTTCCCGGGCGCGGTGGGCCTCTGCCATCTTTGCCGGCCCTGCATCGCGCTGACGGGCGATATGAAAGACCTTCTTCCCCCACTGTCGAATGGTGGCCGCCTTACGCTCACGGACCTTGTCCCAGAGGGGCACCAGCTTCGAGCTCACCTGCGTGAGCGTCGCAAAGTCTGGCACCACGTCACTGTGCTGAGTGATGGCGTGTGTCTGCAGCGCATCGGCAGAGGAAAAGACCAGATGTGGGCACATGTCGCAGGCGTAGAACGTTTTTGAATGGCTGGTGCCGTTCATGCGTCCATCGCGGTGGAGGGCCTTGCCCTGCGACGCATTCGTCTCTGCGACGCCACCCTTGTCGCCCTCACCGTCTGCGTCCATGTCGTCCTCGAGATCCTTGTCGTCAAACTCCTCCTCATCACTATTCTCACCTTCGTCACGGTTGGTACTCCGTGCGGTGGGTTTGTCCTGCGTGGCAGGCTGGCTCTCCGTCACGCCGAGCCCAACCGTCGATGCTGCTGATTCGCCAGCCATCTCGTCGACCGGGGCCGTCGTGTTGGCTCCCAGAGGCTCTGGTGATGATCTAGCAGTTTCCAAAGTACCACCAGCGACATGTCCGACTGTTTCTTCGGCATTGTGTGTGTAGGAGACCTCTCTAGGAGGGGTCGTAGAAGTGGCCTCAGCGCTGGTAGTTTGCCTTCTCCGATGCTCTAGCCTCCCCTTACCGCCCGACGATAGGGAGGAGGACGGAGAAGAGGAAGAAGAAGAGGACGTGCCCACAGACGAAGAGGTGATTGGACTGGGGCTGGAGGTCTCGCCGCCGCCGCCATTGAATTTCTTGCTGTACTTGCTCATGGACCAGCGAGCACAGGGCAAGACACGGCCCCTGGTACACACAAAAACAACGAAGAAGGATAACGGGATTTAAAAAAATAATTAAAAAACAAATCACAGCTTGTTAGAGGGAAAACAGGCGGAAGAAGAATTCAGCCTACACACAAATAAGAGAGGCAGAGATTGAAAAGATCCACTCTTCTTTTCTTTCTTTCTCCTCTCTCTGTTTTTCCTTTCTTACTTTCTGTCTAGCGATATGGAATGTCAGAAAGAAAGAAGAGGAGAGACGTGGACAAGGATACCTCGATCCCAGGCATTCGCTTACTTCGTGGTGAATGAACACTTTGACGGACAGGTGCGC
The DNA here is from genome assembly GCA_030849835.1 of Herpetomonas samuelpessoai. Lineage (NCBI taxonomy): Eukaryota > Euglenozoa > Kinetoplastea > Trypanosomatida > Trypanosomatidae > Herpetomonas > Herpetomonas samuelpessoai. The sequence goes on along the minus strand of JASAOC010002100.1, from coordinate 64,720 downwards.
TGCCATGCTGCAGAGCACATCCGTTTGAATGAGGAGGAAAACACAATGGAAAACAGGGATGCGTTTTCCCCAGAATGCGTCTCTCATGCGGCTATCATAGTCGTTATTACAATTCTTGTTGCTGCATCCAGGCGATTCCTGTTTTCCGTTGTGCAAGCCATCATGCATTACTGGTGTGTGTGTGTGTGTGTGTGTGTTTTCTCGTTGTTCGGGTGTGCGAATACCGGAACGTGATTGACGCGTGTCAACTCGCGGCACCACGCATTCGAAAAGAAAAAAAACGCGCAGAAGACGGAATACGTGAGGAGGGACAGGAAAAGCAAGAAAGAACTTCTTTAGCGTAAGGGTAGATGATCGCACGGTGTACTTCCCTCTTTTTTTTTTTTTGTTCACCCATTGAACATCGCTCAGCGCGAGGAAATGCTGAGTGCGCGCTGGTGTGAGGTCCACAGGTGCAAAAAAGAAAAAAAAAGGAGGAAGAAGTGGGACGTCGGTAGGACGTGCGGGAAAATGGGGTGGTAGTGATATAGCAACCTTTTGGAAAGGAAAATACGACAAAAGAAAAGAGTGATTTATAGAGAGAGAGAGATGGGACAGCAAAAAAAAAAAAAAAAAGACGAATGAGAAGTGAACAATGCCACAAGACACTGTAGCCATCCAAATCAGAGCGCGGAGGATCCATTTGGTTCTTCTCATTTTCTTACTGTGTGTTCCCTTTTCAGGTATTTTGACTTCAGATAGAGGGGTATCATAGTTTTATTTTTCTGTTGTATGAATAGAAGGATGAAAGGAAGGAAAGTAAATTTTCTTGTAAATGAGATATTGACACGTTTTTTTTGTTTTTTTTTAATTTTATTTTCTTACTTGTTGTTACTTAAAAGGCCTGAAAAGAGCAACACTCGGGGGAAGAAGGAAAATGAAAGGAAACAAGAGATATCTTTTCAGGGCAGTTACAGAAAAAAAAAATGGCAAAGATAAAGTTCACAATGAATCAAATGGGGATTCGAAAGAAAAAAAGAAGAAAAACATGATAATAATAACTCATGGAAAGAAAGAAAGAGAACCAAATCGAATTGCTCAACGAGAAACCAAAAGAAGAATCAGGTTATGAGGGATCAAGAGTGGAGAAGAGGGATACACGGAGGAGCTTCAGAAAAGAAGAAGAAAAAACTCTTGTATCACTTCTGCTTCCTCGTGTGGCTGCTGTGCGTCAGTGGGGAGTTCACTTCCATAGCAGCGTCCTCACTGCCTTCTGACACGTCTTCGCGTCCTGCATACCCTCCTTCCGGCACCCGCAGCGGCGAGCCTTTGTTGCTGCCGCTGCTGTGGGGGTTGTGGTGATGGTGGAAGCGGCGATGATGTTGCTTTTTTGGAGAATAATCGGCCTCCGTCTTCTGGTCGTCATCGAGGTCCGCGCCAAAGGCGGAAGACGACGCGACCTGTGCTGCGGCAGGAGTGGAGGCTGTCTTCCCACCTCCTGTCGTGTCCGGGTTGTAGCCATAGTACTCTGCGTCGTCGGTGGTGGCTGTGGTGGGCATGGAGGCGCGCGCCTGCATTTCCAGTGGCTGGTTGCCCTCCTCCTCCTCGTCCTGCGTGTGCTGCTGCTGCTGCTGCTGTTGCGACAGCGAAAGCCCATCGGCGAGAGGTTCATTCACGACAAGGTCGTCGCCGTCTGGGGTGTTGCGTCGCGCGGTGCGTGGCCTCTTCTCAGGCGCCTGCTCTCGTGTGAGCACCACCATACCGCCACGTACCAGGCCCAGTGATGCAATCGCGGCCATGAACATCACGTACATGGCGGACATCTGCTGGACATAGTTGGCGTTGCGGGCCCACACGTCGAGAGAGCCTTTCTGATCGTCCGGGAGCTTGGCAATCATGTTGGCGACAAGGTTCGCGGCGATGGGACCGACAGACGCCTGCGCCGAGGCCTTGCCCAGATAGCCGACGCACACGAGCAGCTTCTCCTTCCACGGCATGCCGCTGCCGAGCTGCACGCAGAAGATGACGACGAGCCGAACCCCTGTGCTGGCTACCAGACAGATAATCGCCTTGGGAAAGAAGTCCCCGTTAAAGATGGCCAGGATGTCGATCTTGGCGCCCATGGTGGCGAAAAGAACGGGCAGCATGGCCTGGTCCCAGGAGAAGGCCAGCCAGGAGCCGATGTACTTCTTCTGCTCCTCCAGCTCCTTCACGCCATCCTTGAGCCACAGATGCGACACCGTCGAGGCAAAGAAGACGCACATGACACAACCACCGCCGGCGAGGTTGACGCCGTAGCCGAGGAAGACCATGGTGAAGCAAGCAAACAAAAAAATGGCAAAGGCAAAGTCAAGCGAGGTGCGGAAGTGCTCGCGCTCGTACTTGCCATTGGGCAGCCGCCTCGCCTCCTTCTTGATGAGCTCCACCACGTAAAAGTACACGAAGCCGAGTCCGATGCCAATGAGAACGCCACCAATGAACTGCACGGGACCGAGAATAATCGCCACAACCAGCTTTTGGTCGTAGAAGATGAGGCCAATGATGAAGTTGGCGCACCACACGCCAATGACAATCTCCACACCGACAGCGGAGAGCATCAAGGAGAGCGGGCCCACACCCTTGCCGTACCCCATCTCCTGCAGGTAGAGCGTGCCAGGCACCACGACCGCAGGCGACACGATGCTGCACAGCATGCCCTGCAGGAAGGCCCAGTTGTAATCGTCGTTGTACTCAAACACCTTGTTTGCAATGAGGCTGTGCGCGACGCCTTCAATGGCAAAGGGAAGCGTCGCGAGCAGGATCGACTGCTTCCAGTGCGGTCGGATGCCCTTGATGGAGAGCGAGTACCCCGCGCGGGCGAGAATAACGGTGAGGCCGAGCTTGGAGCAAATGTCAAACACCTCCTTCACGATGCCGGAGGTGAGGTAGTGCAAGTAGGGGATGTTATTCCACATGATGCCCATCCACAGCACACCGACCAGCGGTGGGATCTGCAGGATGCGGCACACCAAACCACCGACAATCGCGGATACGATAATGAGCACGAGGGGGTCCCAGACGTAGCCGCCGGGCTCGACGAGCCAGTGGGGCAGAATGTTCCACAGCATGAACCAACACAAGACAAGAAAAGCGACGCGGACAAGGATATTCAGCACACGAATGTTGAGGCGACGGCCGCCGATAAAGACGAGCAGGCCCTCGTGCCAGCTGTACCCAAAGCCCCAGTGCTTCTCGCCTTCCTCGCACTCGCGGATCGACGGGAGGAACCAATTGCTGCCCGTGTACGGGAGCAGCGAGTACACATCCTTGGTGGCCTCGGTGTCGGCAAGGTCCGCAATCAAAACCAGATCCTTCTCGTCGAGCTGGTGGATCTGGTTGGCGAGTGGGATGAGGTGGTCTGGCAGCGTGTTGACGTAGCTCTTCTTGAGAAACGAGCGACTGTACTTCTGCTTGGTCACAGGATCGTACGCCTCCGCGCCGCTGCCGCCGTCGGCATCCTCGGCGGGGGTGTGGGAAGCCGGCGAAGGGGGCTCGCGGGGTGGCTCACCATCGCCATCGTGAAAATGGACTTGATGATGCTCCTCCTCCGCCCCCTGAGCGGCGGCCGCACCGGTGGTCGGCATGGTGGGAGAAGACGGCGTAAAGGCAGTCATGCTGCTCTCCCGCTGCTGGTCCATGCCCGTGGGGTGGCTGGCCGCGTCACTCATGCGAGTGGGCTCTGGCGCGCGGTCGTCTTCGGGGAAGCGAGCGTGGCGGAGAGCATTGTTGCGCGCGGGGTCCGTGTTACCGTTGATACTCATGCAAAACACGGCAGCGGTTTGTTTTGTTCTGGTGGTGGAGGAAAGAAAAAAGTGGAAAACCGGGAAGAGAGGGTTTCTGCGTCTACAGGATCAGAGAGGCAACGAAAAACACACGAGAAAGCAAAACGCGTGTGGGGAGGGAAGGAGAGGAAGAATGGACTCGTTCTATTCTTTCCTCAAGTCCTATATCCGTTGTTTTCCTGTTTGGGTTGTGCTACAGGGAGTGAAAAGATACACTTGATATGAAACGTGTAGGGAAGCACTTCGAGGAAAGAGATAAGCGGAGTGAACGAGAGGGAAAAATGCAGTTTTATTTGTTTTCCGATTTGTCTGTATCACAGAGGAACGTAAAAAAGGGAGAAAAAGAGAAAGAGAAAAAGAGAAATAGTGGGTGTTGGTTCGTTTGTGGGCGAAAGGGGTGAGACTCTGCCATGAGGCCAAATCCATAAGTTACAAGAACAAAAAAAGAAGACAGAAGTGTGCGTTGCGGAGAGGGGGAGGGGGAGGAGGGGGAGGGACATACGTTCATGGTGTGGCTCCATATGCTTTTGAGTTTCACGTGTATTGCTCTCCTTCCTGGCGGTCAACGACCCTCTCACACCTGTATGAGTGCCACGCGATGCTTCCCCATCTCCACCTGCTCTACGGTGAGATGGAGGCAAGGCTAGAGGGGGGGGGAGGGGGAATGAAGCAGAAAGAGGGCGAACAAGGTCGAACGCCTCGTCATGGACAGGTATCCATCACGTCCGCGGCGAGATTCACACACTAGACGACTTCTATTTTGTTCTCTTTCTCTCTCTCTCTCTCTTTCTTGAGACGTTGCCGACACGTAAAAATATTCTTGTCGCTGTGGGTTAGATGTTAGAGTGCTACAAAGGTAAAGGAGGGAGAGAGGGAATTTGGGAGGTGGTCCGATCCAGAAGTGGTGTGTGTGTGTGTTGTACTGTGAAGACGAGGGGAGCGAGAAGAACAGGGGTGAAAAAAAAAAAAAAGAGGAAACATAATGAGAGGGCGGCAACACAGAACACCTGTGCTTTCATTAACGATAAAACAGATGCGATGATAAGGACAGAAGGAGCGGAGCTAAACTCACAACCCCGTAAGCGCAAACAACAAAACAAACAAAAAAGAAACCGCAATCAACAGAATATGGAACGACAACAACGTCACAATTAAGGTGACTGTCCTTTCTTGAGGGAGTCACCAAAGGAAGAAGGCTCTGTAAGAAAGAAACATGTCATCGCCATCACGTCAGCCACACTGAAGGTCGAGACCCACAACAAAGTGGAGTTACATCTGCTGAGCACTCTCACCGCCGCCAGAGGCGAAGAGCATGCCAATGCAGGCGGTGACCGCGCTTGTCAGCAGACGGAACTTCAGCCCCGACCACAGCGCCGTCACGCCCTCCTCCTTGACGATCGTGCGCGCGCAGTCCACCACGCCGTCGTAGGGCGGGTTCTGATCGTCCGAGGCGGTCAGAATGGCGCGACGGGAGACCACTTCCAGGGGTTGCGTGATCAAGTCCGCCACCACCGCCATTCCGCGTGCCACAGCCCCGGGGTACATCATCTGGAGGTCCTGGCTGACAAAGATGGTGGTGGCAACGTAAATGCCGCGGTACGCGCAAATGACGACAGGGTCCAGGACGGCGCCGCGGTAGAAGGCGCGCCAGCCCTGACGACGGCCAATGCTCGCCGCCGTCTCCGTTGCCGTGGCGTAGCGGTAGCCCTCGCTCAGCGGGCTGCCGGGTGGCAGTGGTGCCTCCGTCTTCTTCTTGCTGGCTTTCGTTCCATCGGCAGCCTTCTCTTCTTCCTCCCTCTCCGCAGGCGCGCCGCCGGCCGGGGCCACGATATCCGCCATGTAATTGGTCATGATGGTCTTGCGCAGGGCATTGTACGGGGTCGCCACCGCCACGGACGCCGTCGTCGCGAGCATCGAAATGACCAGCACCTGAAAGTAGGTCATGTTGTTGGCGAACTGCTCCGGCAAGCCGCGCTGCAGAAGAAAGAAAACGAAGTTGGTGGAGAAGGCGTCAACAAGGCCAGACGGCAGGGAGAGGACAAAGTCCGCGCCAAGGCCGCGGAAGAAGCCAGAGAAGCCTTCCTTCGTCCAGATGCGCTTGATGCAGCCCCAGATGCCGCCGAACCCAGAGACCTTGCTGAGCCGGCCCTGGCGCTTGAGCTCCCCCTCGGTCGCCGTCAGCACCATCAGGCGGTCGACAGGGGCAGCCATGGCTCGCTGGATAAAGTCGAACAAGGTGCGCAGGGCAAGGTCAACAAGAATATCAGCGGCGGTAGGCTGGTAGCCATACGCGGCAGGGTTCCCGCCCTGGTAGGCCGCCTGCTGCTGCTGCTGTTGCGGAGGCGCGGCTGCCTGGTTAGGGGTGTTGGAGGCCATGTTATTTGCTTGCTAGTTGGCCTAACTTCTTTCACCTTTTTTTTTTAGTAATATAAGTAGTAGATGTGCTCGCTGACAAGAGGTGTCTTGAACGTTGGCAGACGTGCGTGTATCTTTGAATTCTCTCGCTTTCTGTGTCGGTGCTTGTGATGGCGCGTGTGTGTGTATGTGTCAGGATCGTAGCAGAGGGGGAAAAAAAAGATCCAGGGGAAGTGGGGACAGGATGTGAGGTGGTGTGAGGGCATGGGTAGTCAGTTTTGGTAATGTTGATTGCTGACCGTTGTGTTATAACGCCTTACCACGCCTTTTCCATGTGAGGACAGGAGTCCCAAGGACGTGCGGCACCACACTGATAGCGAGATGGCTTCTCTGCTGTGCTTGTCATTCGCAGAGCACCAATGTGTGTGTCTCCTCATTCGGACTTCATGCATGTTCGGCTCCGTTACCTTAAATTCTGTTTCCTCCTATTTTATTTTTTTTCGTTGTGTTGCGCCTTGTCTTTTGTGTTCGTCTGTGAGCTTGTCTCTGAAAGGGGTATTCCGGAGGCGGCAACTATTTGCGAGAAATATCAACAGCGTTGCGAGAGGTGGTTCGACCAAGAAGGGAAGAGGCCCACTCCCCTATCCTCCCCCTTCCCCCTTCCCCCCCCCCCCTACAGACACACAAACCACGCACCAGGAGGAAGGGGAACGGAGAGAAAAAGAAACCGTCCTCTGTCATACCGGGAAGGCGCGGTGCCCTGTGTGCACGCGTGCATCACTTACGCCTGACTCTCCACATTCAGAAACGACACCCACACGGTACCCATCAGGGCAGCCTGGGCCATGGATGCGGTGATGTTCACCACGAGCATCTGCGGCGTCCCTGCCCACAAGGCGAGGAGCCCTTCCTCGCGAACAATGGTGCAGAGGCAATCCAGGCCATTCTTGTAACGGCGGCCCGGTGGTAGATCCTTGCGATTCAGGTCGCCGTCCGGGGAGACGGTGTTGGGTAAGCGCAGGAGCGCCATGCGCGTCGACACCACCTGGAACGGCCGCAGCATCACATTGCTGGTTTCCGCGATGCCGTTGAGCAGAAAGACCAGCAGCATGGGACGGAGAAAGATCTCATCCTGGGCCGCCGCCGCGCGGATTTGGTTGTACACGTGCGTGAAGGCTTCGTTGGCGGCCAGGCGCGCCATGACAATGGCGAGGGAATGCACATACTCGAGGCCGCAGCCGTAGCCGAGGATGCCACGCCAGCCACCGAGCTCGCGGTGCAGCACGTGCCATAACTCTCCCACACCGCTGTACAAGTACGCATAGGTGTTTTCTCCCTCAACATGCCCTACGGCAGAGGAATTTTGGGTTTCTTTGGTATCCGCTTGATTGCGCCGGATCGGCGCTGGAAGGTCGGCCATGTAGTTGGTCATGATGAGGTTGCGAACCGCCTTGAGGGGCCACGACATGAAGTGCATTAGCAGAGGGAAGGCACCGAGAAGCCACGCCACACGCATGAGACGGGATTGAAAGTACGGTTCAAGAAACGGACCCACCGCGTTCACCAGGATAAAATTCTGCGTATTCCGGTAGACAGCATTCACGAGAAGGAACCCTGCGTACACCTTACCGCCACGGAACAAGGCAGAGAGCGCGCCGACGGCACAGGTGCCTCTGCCCGTGCCCTGATGACCACTGCCACCACCACCACCGCTGGTGCTGTGACGATGGGCGGTACGATAGACCAGGACAGCGCAGCGTGGGATCGCCAAGAACCCTCCCACCACATGACGGACCGCCGCCATCACGCCACCAGGACGACGACCACCGCCTGGTGCAGTGGCGCTGTCGTCATTGGCAAAGGGCCCCGGCAGCCGCCCATCCTTTACGAGCTCCCGCTGCACCGTGATGAGGCACATCACCCGTCGAAGTGCCATGTTGACAAAGAACTTTGCACTGGAGGTGGCCACAACGCTGCCCAGCTTACGAAAGGCCACCTTCAGCTGTGTGACCTCGGCAGAGATGTCCTCGGCAGCTTCACTGATGCTGCGGCCTTGGGCATACTTTGGTCTTTCTGTTTCGTGCTCAAGAAAGTAGTCAATCTCGTCTGGCTCGTGCGGTTGCTGCTGCTGCTGCTGGTGCCCTTGCGGCTGCGCGAGGCCCTCATTCGTGTTTGTTTCAGATCCCATGGTGCGTCTGTGGCGTGAAGCGACGTTCACACGCGTACAGGTGAATGAGAAAGGGAGGGAGGGTAGGCTTGAAGAGTGAGTGAGAGATCTGCCCTACTGTCTCTGTGTGTGTACCTTGTGGTGCGCACGAAAAGAAAGACGGACGGTGAAGCGGAGGAGAGAGGTGATTGTGAAAAAGACCGCATATTTTTTTAATTATTATTATTTTTTTTTTTTTTTGCAGGAAGACCAGGAGAGCAGGTGTGGATCACACATGAGCTACAAGCTCTGGTGGCGTTCGACGCTTCGTTTGGGGGGGAGACGGAAAGGAAGATGGAGACACAAAGAGAAGTCAAAATATGACGAGAGAAGGACAAAGTGCCCCTCTGCCCTTTCCACCACCCTTCCCTTCTTCTCTTTCCTTCCTGGTGCCTCAAAGCGTTGTTGTTGTTGTTGTTGTGTGTTCGCCCTGCATAGCTTCCACGTTCCGAGAACCGGAAGAAGAGCAATAACTTCATGTGCGAAAATGTCGGGTGGATTTCGTTTGCTTGTTTGCTTGAATGTGCGCTGATGAAGCTTGGTGTATTCCTCTCTCTTTTTTTTTTTTTCTCTTTCTCTGGCCGGGGAATGTATCGTGGCGGTAATGATAATGGTCACGTGACGAAGTGCGTGTGACCCTGTTGTGCTGGTGAACGTGCGCACACACAATAAGTACGCTAAGCGTTTGTACCCGATCTCAAACTCCCTCCGAAAAAAAAAAAAACAGAATCCTCTCTGTGTCCTCCTTTACGATCGGGGGTACCCCCATTGACTGCCATCAACACGGGAAATAGGGCGTGCCGAGAAGCGTGGAGGGAGGAGGGAGAGGAAGATAGGGAGAAGGCGATAAGGGCATGTCTAGAGAAGTCATATGTTGTTTTCGTTTCGTTGTTTTTTTTTGTTGTTGTTGCTGTTGGTTGTTTTCGAGTGTGTAGCCCATTTGGCGATGTCTTTTGGAGGCAATGAAAGGAAGACGTATCAGGACATGAACAGAAACGCGAGGGAGAGTGAATGGGGGGGAAAAAAAAAAGAGGCCTCTCCGAAAGGGTGTCTTATCTCCTCGCATCTGCTCAGCCGCAGCAACAAGAAGAAACACCAAGAGGGGGTGGAGAACAAGCGCGCACCGTCGTGACGTCAGTGTTGCAAGAAGTGTTGGGATGCGCTTGTATCTGCGGGAGAAAAAAAAAAAAAAAGAAAGCACGAGCAAGTGATGATGCGGCATCGGCATGTAACGCAACGAACGCTCACAGACGTTTAAACGAGAACAAAGAAGTGATACCAACGACAATCATAGCAATACACAGGCGAGGTCGCACGGGGGTGGGGGAAAAAAAAAAATATATTTGAATACGACCGCAGGTGAAGGGATGGGTGAGAATCACAAGTGAGAGGAGAGAGGAGAAGAGAAAAAGAGTTTCTTTAATTAAAAAAAAAAAAAACAAGACGTTCATTGGTTGCGTGTTTGCGGTTGTGAGTTTGTTTGAAGGCGAAAGAGAGTGGTGAATACGGAAGGAAGAAGAGAAACGAAACCGATATATAGTAGTTTTGATGCACAGATGAGAGCAGATTCCTTCACTGGTGGAGAGGGAGGAGAGGAACAACGACAAAGGATTTCTTGTTCACAATGAGGGCGAGGGGAAGAGAGAATAAAACAGAGGTGGGCACATGAGCACCGCGGAGAACAACAGTGAAGGCAAGGACAACTCTCACGACTCGTTAAAGAAGGATGGTAACACGTGATCATAGCAGAGAGCCACTGCCGATGCATGAGTCTCTTACTTTCTTTTTTCTTCCTGCCTTTCTTTTCACTCTCCCCCTCTCCGCTCTGTTCCTTCTTATTCCCTTGGTCAACACTACCCGCTGCCGGCTGCCGCAGCCCCACCACCACGCATGGCAATACCGTAGCGGACTAGCAAAATTGTCCCCGCCACCGTGATGTGGTAGCGAAAGCCGTCGTAGAACCCAAGCAGACCTTCGGTCTGCGCGACCTGCTGAATGCAGTCCGCCGTATTGCGGTAACGGCGCTTGCCGTACACACGATCGCCGGCTTCGGCGGTGTCGAGGAGGCTCATGCGCATCATGATGTTGTTGCACGGGTACGAAATCACCTCACGCAGGACCGACTCGGTGAAGCGGACCACTGCCGTGGTCTGCTCATCGGCCTTCCCGTCCGCGCTATGAGCACCTTTGGCGGCCAGAACAAAGGCGGCGCCTTCGAACAGCAAGTAGGACAAGTAGCGGTAGGTCAGATAGGCCTCCCAGCCATTGTTGAGAATGTTGGCGAAGCCCCCCATGCGGCGCTTGACAATATGGAAACAGTCGAGGATGGACTTGTAGCGATAGCTTAGACGCTGCTGCGGCTCGTTCGGGTCCACGGTCACCTCCATCAGCATCGGCGACACGACATCGGTCATGTAGTTCCCCAAGACAACGTTGTAGACTGCCTTCACGGGCCAGCACGAGACCGTCAGGGCCAGCGGCGTTAGCACAGAGCGGAGAAGCTCCAGCTTAGGCGAGGCACGAAGGGACGGGTCGAGGGGTGGGTTGGCAGCGATGAACTTGTGCGAGGCGACATCGCGCAGCTTCCGCGCAATCGCGATGAGGGCGTGCGGGCCGATGCCCCGCAGCAGTCCGGAGAACGGGCCGCCGTACTCGGTGACGTGCTTCACGCAGCCCTTGACGCCGCCAAAGCCAGTCGGCTTCGGCAGGCGGTCGTCCGCGATGAGCTCGCCCTCGACGGAGAGAAGAACGCCGATGCGCTTAAAGCAAATGTGGTCCACCACGAGACGGCAGGTCGCGGCTAGCAGGCTGCCCGCGTCGAGCAGCAGCTCTGTCTGGGTCGGAGCAGGGGACGTATGAGACGCCATTAGCTCTTTCTTGCGTGTCTGTGTTCTTTACTTTTTTGTGTGTGTGTAAGTGCGTGCGGAGCCCTGAGGTGCCCAAGGTGCTCGTGACGCGCCGATCGCAATCTGTTTTTTCAAAAAAAAAAAAATGTATTTATTTCTCGTGGAAATGTCACGTCAAATGTGATAACGCGTCTCTCTCCCTCTCTTTTTCTCTTCCTTTTTCGTTTGTGCAGCTCTTCAGCGCAAAAGGAGTTCGGTGTAGATTTTGTTTTAACGGAGCAAGATTGACGGGTTGGCCGAATGAAACAAGCGCGCTGGTGAATTGAAGAGGAGCTTCTGGAGAGTGAAGAGGAGAGGAGGGGGGGAAGGGAGAGGGATGTAGACAGATCGAAATGTGGCTCCCTCAAGAATAGAAAAGGTAGCGATACTTTTGTTCCTTTCTTCATCAACGAGGTACGGGAAGGCAGAGAGAAAAAAATAAAGTAATAATACAATAGCGACAGCCGACAGCGGCTCTCATGTGTGTGTAGCGGAGAGATCGTTTAGGCTTCCCCTATTCTTTCTTCCTTTTTTCTTCTCGTCATTTCTTTCTCTCGACGCTTCAGGTGCAATAGAATCCACGCCCCGATTGCTGAGGACAGCGGGTGGACGCACATTGCGGTCATATCATTCACTGGCAATGGCACCCCCCCCCCTCCCTCCTTCTGCTGCAAATGCAAATACAAATTCTTTCTCCCCTTCGCCTTCCCTTTTATGCTTCTGTTTTGTAAGTCGTCCGGTAGTTGTTTGTGCTGTGAATACAGGGGAAGGAAAAAGATGAGTGAGAGAGAGAGGGGGGGGTGCAGGTGAGTCACCGAAACTGAACATCTTTTTTTTCTTTCGTCTTTCTCTTTGGTAATGGTATTGCGCGTTTGCTTGCTGGTATTCTGTGTCGCTGCATGTCACCGCCTTGATGTGTGTGTGTGCGTGCTTAGTGTATAGGTGAGGGCTTCCGCTGCATTAGCATCGATCTCGACACCGCGCGAGACGGGGAGCGGGGGAGGGGAGATAGGAGTAGGAGAGAGGGGGAGAAAGAGAGGTAAGAGAGATGTTCGTATTGCGTTATACAGATGGAAAGAAGGGAGGGAAAGAGCAAGTCTGCGACGCGCTCGTTACTGAGGTGGATACGAAGAGACAGAAGAAAAGAGACGGTGAAGAGTAGATGCTTCTGCAGGGATAAGGGGGGGGGGGGGGGGGCAACCCTGCAGAAGAAGCAGATACATTTTTAAAACCCTCTTGTTGAGGAATTTTGCTTGCAGAAACGCACACGCGCTTTGTTTCAGCACACGTGTGTGGGTGGGTGGGTAAGAAAGAGAGAGAGTGTGTGTTTTGCGATTTGTATAAGAGGTCAAAAGAAAGCGTGCGTGGAAGAGACCATCGACAAAGCCGGGTGCCCCCCTACCCCCTTACACATACCCTCTCCCCTACCGAACACGTGGCTACGCCGAGGACATCCCCTGCAGCAGGTGCCGCAGACTTCTCTGCAGGTGCGTGACGCCCTCGGACGCCAACGCGCCACACACCACACCGGAAATAATGGTCACCACCCGCATCGAATACCCACGGTACAGTCCACGGATCCCCCACTGCTCGTAGGTAAAGTAAAGGTAGTCCCTGACGTCCCAATGGCACACGAGCTCCACCACGCGGTCGGCGAACAGCCTTTCGTCCTCTTCTTCCTCGGGTCTCGGGTACGCGCGGAGGTGCATGCTGCGGCTGCCGTGGAAGCTGCGCTCCATCCCGCTGTTTGTGCTGTTGAGGTTGCTTCCCTGCTGCCCGGTGCGTCGGTACTCCCGCGCCTCCTCCTCCTTGGCGCGTGCCGCTTCCGCTGCCTCTCGTTCGTGCAGGCGGACGCGGACAAAATGGCTAAATGGTAAGCTGACAATGGGATAGGTCAACATGCCATAGCAGATCGACACCAACGGAGGGACGACACGCATGAGAATGGTGAGGGCGCGTGTGTTGCTTGAGGAGGAGGAGGCGGCGGTGTCGTCGCCGCTGGCGCTTGACGTTCCGTCCCCCACCAGTTTATCGTAGAAGTAGCCCATGACCTTGTTGAAGAAGAGGGATGAAATGTAGCGGCCGGCGAAGTCGAGGAACATGAGTTTGTTGGCGAGGGGTAGGATGGGCAGGGTGTGCCACGCTGCCTTGGCGGCGTCCCACAGACTGTGGAAGCGGAAACAAAACTTGTGGCCGTCCACTTCGGTCACCTTCGCAGCGCCAGACGAGGCGACATCCTCCCTCTGGGCAAAATCAGTGCATGCATTCACAATGATCGTATCAATCAGCAGCTGCACCGGTGCCACAGGGAAGAAGAGCACCACCGTGTGAAACAAGGTGGTCAGGGCGTAGGAGCGCTGCATTTGCAGGGGCACGCGCCGGCAGATGGGGACGACAATGGCGACTTGAATGAGGTACTTGACAACCACACCAGTGTACTCCAACGCGGCGCCGCGGTAGAAGGCGCGGATGCCCCCGAGCTGGTAGAGATACTTGGCCGCGCCAAGCGCGCCACCAAAGCCACCGCGATTGTGCTGAAGATCATCCTTCTGTTTGCCCTGGCTCCGACCACTACTCCTACCACCACCCGGCTCGACACCTTTGGTGTTGCTGCTCGTATGGTCACCGCCACTACTGCTGCTGCCGGAGGCTGATGCGCGAGGACCGGTACCGTCATCCGTGTTGCTGGGTACCACGCCTTCCTCGGCGAGGTCGTCCTCAACCGCCATGAGAAGGCGAACGCGACGCAGCGGCGCCAGGGCAAGGTTGACCGTCGCCGACACTAAGAGGGGAGTTGGGAGGAACATGGCTTTTTTTTTTTCGCACCTCTGTGCAATTAGTATAGTCTGCTTTGCAACAAGTAGGCCTGTGTGAATGGGCGAACGCAGAGCAAAAAAAAAAATGCAATGACGCACAAGTTCGCAAGGTATCCTCCGTGCGAGGGATAAGAAACTTTTTTTCTTTGAGAAACGGAGATTTGCAGCGTTTCCGTTAAGCAAACCTTCCTTTCAGAAAAAAGAAAAAAATGACGAACGGTACTGGTATGTCCAAAGAACGCGCGCACGAAAGCGTGGCCTATAGAGCTGGTGTGCGGGCGACAGATTTCCTAATCACAAGGCGCACACGGTGGGTCTTGTCGAACGCAGAGCGTGTCGATTCGAAAAAGAGAAATGCAAAGGGGCTGTTGGGTTGTTTTTTTCCTTCCCTTTTCACCTGGATGGCACGCACACGGAGGCAGACAGTCACACGCGTGCGCACAAGAAGACCAGAATGGAGCAACAGACGGCGTCTGTCACGGCCACACCGAGGCGACCCTGTCCAACGAGGCAAAGAGGTGAAACAGCAAAGGCAAATCACAAAAAAGGAAAAAAAAATGACGGGAATGGGAGCCGGAGCCTGTCAGCAGAAACGACAAAGGCAAAAAGAAAAAAAACTCAAGAGAGGTAGAAACAGGGGATGGCTCAAAAGAGGGTATGTACGATCGCTGATGGTAATGTCGGAGCGAAGAGTGAGAGGTATATATGTTTTTGAAAAAAAAAAAAGTTGCGGTGGCGAAGGCGGATGAGATGCACACGCACACACAAACGACCCAGAAGGAAGGAGAGAGGGACGAAGCGGGACTTGAAGGGAATACCTATTATGTGCACACGAAATCGGAGAAAACAGAGGAAACGGATGCATCATGACAATGCGGGAAAAGCGCCATCAGCGCTGCATGCGTGCGTGCGCGTGAGTGGCATTCCTTGTGTAGGAGCTGAACTTTATGTCCAGAAGTCTTCTTCAGAGGCCGAAATCTTTTTTCAACAAGGCGTGTCTGTATATCGTGTTGCATGTTTGCTGGAGTTCTGTTTGTGCACAGCCTTTGCTCCTCATCAAGGGCGGCTTCGTTTCTGTTAACGTTTCTGTTTTTTTTTTTACCTTTGCAAGGTCGCCTCGCTTCCCCGTAAGGAAGACGGTAGCAGTAGTAACACAAGAGAAAGAAAAAAAGAAAACGAAGTGTTATGTGAAAATTTTGTTTCCTCTCCGCGCTAATCCCCAAGCAAGTCTCGGAGGATCTGCTCCACGCTGTCCCGCTCCCGCTGCGCGCGCTGCCGCCTGCTAGCTGACCGCGGGCGGGCCTGGTTCCCTCGCAGCTGCTCCGGAGAGGAGGCATCTTTCTTGTCAGACTCCCGGTCGGCACTGTCTTTGTCTGCCTCCTCCTTCTCCGGGGGCGCTGCGGAGGACAAGGGAGCACTCATCACATGGCGCGCAAGGGCCGCCCGCTCGTGGGACTCCATGTTCTGCAGAGTGCCCTTCTCCCGCATGACGGCGGTGGTGGCCTCGTAGATGCCACGCCGCACCGGCGAGTGCCGCGCCACCACCGAGACCAGTGCCGGGTGCCCGCTCGCCACGGCCACCGCCAAGGCAGACTGCCAGCTCTCGCGCCAGCGATCTGTGAGCAGCATGGCGACCAGCCGCTCTGTCTTTCCTTCCCACACCAAGGGCAGCTTCGCGCCAGGGAGGACGGCTTTGGGATCATTTCCGGCTCCTGTGGGAGCCGTGGGGGAACCAGGCGCCTGTGCGTCGCGCCACGTGTGGCGTTCGCTGACTTGCTGCGCCGCCTCCTTCACCAACCGACAGGCTGCCGCGGCCGCCCCGTCCTGAGACCCCACCGCGCCGGCCGCTAAGAAGGCCTCCACCATGGCAGGCGTCGGCGCGACGGCGTCCCCTGCCAGGCACCGCCAGTGGGCCCAGAGGTGCACCACCAAGTCCGGCCGACCGGCCGCGCGTAAGGCGAAGGCGACTTGAGAGAACACGTAGCCGTCTTGCTGATGCCCCATGAGGGCGCCGCTGGTGTACAAGTCAAGTGCCTCCCTCCAGCGGCGGCCGTGGGCGAGCACGGTGAAGAGCCGGCCCACCTCTCGCGCACCGAGCACAGCACACGAGGAGGAGGAGGAGGGGTTCGTCTTGTGGCCTGTCGCCCGTTTCTCCTCATCCTCGGAGGAGCTTCGGTGCCTGCGTTGTTCCTGTGCATAGCGCCACACAAAGATGGCGCCCTGCCATGCCACACCCGCGTGCGGCTGAGCCGCCTCACACGCCGCCAGGGATTTGCGTACCACATGCAGCGGAGAGGTAAACGTCCGTGGGATCGCCGCCAGGGCCGCTGCCCAATCCCCAGCGTCCATGAGTGCATTCACCTCTGCCTTGCGGAGTGTGCGTGTGCCCGCGTGTGATAGACGTGAGGGTCCAGAAGACGACGCCGAAGACGGAGCGTCCCGGTTCGCAGAGGAGGTGCGGGAAGGTAGAAGCAGCGGCGGCAGCTGCTGTGGCACCCCTTCCACAAGTGCCTTGTGCATCGTCAGGAAGCCAAGGACAACACGTTGGGCCAGCTGTCCGTAGCGGCCGAGCAGCTGGGGCGCCTCCTGTCGGCACAAAAGCTCCACGCGTTGCCCCACCTGCTGCGTGTACGCCTCCGTCTGGTGACGGCCGTGAGCCCCCACGCGGGTCGGCAGCCGGCCCAACAAGCGATGCGCCGTGGCCTCCAGCGACTCGGGTGCCCCATGTCCCGCACGCGGTTCCGTGGTCACACGACGGGTAGAAGAGGCACCGGAAGCTTTATCCCGCGGGGTGGTCCGCCGCTCATCCTGCGGTCGCGATGCCGCAGCTGCGGGCGCGGACGGAGGGGAGAAGGAGGAAGGTCCCCTTGTCAGACCGCTGGACACCCGGTAGTGCATCAGGTAAAGGACAAGCACGAGGCGAAGAGCCTCGCGTTGTGCCTTGGGCAGGAGTGCCGCCACCTCTGGCGATGCATACAGAGAGTCATCTTCTGTCTGATGCTGGTCTTGTCGCCCATCCCTTTTTGCGGGGGCGCTGGGCTCGCTTGGCACGCTCGTTCGCAGTAGCATCGCCGTCACGAGGCGCATGCGCTCGCGCACCTGTGTTGTGTCGGTAGCGGCGTCTGCCCACGCCCACAGGCTCAGCATGTACTGAAGCGCAAAGGACGCCACCATGCCGCGTCCCCGATTTCGCTCCGCGGTCTGTGACCACTGCCACCTCTTCTCTTTTTCCTCCGCCTCCTTCTGCTCGTTGTTCATGATCGGCACGGCGCCAGAAGCCTCCGCCAGAGAACGGCACCAGATTTGCTCTGCGTACAGTGCGTTTTCCAGTGCCACGTGTGCGGGGGACTTGTCTCCAAACGGGCCAGGAAAGGCAGGTCTACCCTGCACGATAAAAGCACGCATGCAGGCACTGTACAGCTGAACCACTTTACGGGCCATCGTAGCATCTCCTTTCGCCAGCGCTCCGTCCAAGCATGCGCGCAGCGTGCGGCCGATGCTGACCAGGTTGATGGGGGACCGCACCATCGCCGCGGCAAACACCATGTCACCGTCCGCACTGCATTCCTCAAGGAATTTGACGGCACGCTGAGCGCGGTGCCAACCGTCTCGCAAGGATATGATGGAGGCAGCACTGCTCATGCCGTCTGCCTTGCTCTTGAACCCTTTTCCGACGTAGGAAGACGACTGTGCAGTAGTGATGCTTGTGGAAGTCGCAGCAGGAAATGTTGCATCCGGTGCAAGGAAGGTTCCAGACCCTTCTTCAGGGCACAGAGCCTCTGAAATCAGCAGCGAAAGCATCGTTGCCACGGGCACGTCCTGGTTCACGCCGAGTGGAGGAGGATCTGGCTCAACGTGGCCGGACGTCTGGAGACAAAACGTGCGAAGGGAAGCCAGAGAAGGAAAGACATCCGGGGACCACAAGCACACCTCCCGGACAAGCTCACGAACCGCCGCGGAGGGATGCGGGAGAGTCACAGGAAAGTTCGTCATCGACGCAGGCACGTTGAGCCCGTCTGCGCGCCGAGCCTGTTCGCGTTGGACTTGAAAGGCCACGTGTGCGAGTACCGAGGCGGAGACTGCCAAGGACGGCGCCGCGCTGGCGTCTGAAGAGGCTGGCAACGCCGCCGCCACCGGCAGCTGCAACAGGTCGGTGAGCTCTGCCGCAACATGTGGTGTGTGAGCGGTGCGACAGCGCTGCAAGATGTGTGTGAGAGCCGTGCACACAACCATGGCGGCGTCGGCGTTGCGTTCCTGTCGTGAGTCCGTGGAAGGGACAGGATCGGTGTTGGTGGCGGCGGCGTCCAACGCCTCCAGTATCCACGCCCAATCACACAAGAGATCCCGTGCCTTGCGATGGGACCCGCCTTCTGTTGCCTCCGCCGCACGTGCAGCCCGGTCCGCGAGCGTCTCGCACAGGAGCGTGTTTTGCTCGACGGATTCGCTCGACTCATGCAGCGCGTTTCCTTGTCGCTGCTGTTGCTGCCGCACAAGCAGCCACTGCTCGTAGGCCTCGCCGCACGACGGTGAAAGGGTCAGGCAGTCAGGCAGCCACCACAAGCTGTGCAACCTCGCCAACGTCACAGCGGGTAAACAAAGACACGCCGGAGGGGCGGTGACGCCTCGGTCAGGCAAGCGCAGGGCAACAGAAGCGCAGGGAAGCAACAGTTCATGCACAAAGTCACGCCATTCCGGGCATGCGAGCTGCAGGCGCGCCACGGCACGCTGCGCTTCTCCAAGGGAGCTACCGCCGCCGGGTTGCCGCAGGAGGAACACCCGCTGGCCCTGCAGTTGTGTGAGGGTGTCCACAACCGCTTCCAACACACAGGGGTGACGCGCGGCAGGGGCGTAGCACGGTCCATCCTCCGCTGCATCGGCACGGACAGTCAGGCGGGTCTTCTCTGTGAAAGGAGCACCGGGCACAGGCGACGTGAGGAACACGTGAGAGAGCCGAGACAGCGCGTGGAGCCCGTGGGTAACGAGGGGTCTTGCCGTGTCTTGCTTTTCCTGTGCACTCCCACCAGGGCCCGAAGAGGCTTGGGTCAGCTCCATGTCCGCACCCATCACCTGTGTCACCAGTGCCTGCGCAAAGTGCGTAATGGCGGCACGCTCGCGGGCCCCTAGGGCATGTTGCTGCGTGGCACCTGTGAAGGCATAAAGGGGAAGCGGGGCGTGCGCTAACAGGTGCAGCCGGTGGCGGCTCAGGGGACTGCTGTCCTTGCCGCCGCCCTGCGCACGCAAAGGACAGGAGCGGAGGAGCGCGTCGAGGTGGGCCTCGGCCGACGCGCGTGTCGGTGGTGCGGGCATGGGAGAAGGCGTGGCAAGCACGAGACACGAGGCCAGGGTGAGGCACAACGAGCGATGGGGTGACCTCTCGCTCTCTGTGGGTAGACAAGGAGCAAACAGCGCCGAGACAATGGCCTGGAAGCGCTCCAGATCTGGTCGCCACTGCCCCTGCGGCGGGATGGCATGTGGTGAGGGCGGGGAAACCTCCTCTATCGACCCTGTCAGCGACAAGACAGCGGCAGGGGTTGTAAAGAGCATATTCGGCACGTAGTCTAGCACGGCCTCCGTTTCATCAGGCGAGTCGACGCCCGACAAGGCTTCGCGGGTTGTTGCCGCCCACTGCGCGAAGGAGCTCGCAACGGCATCACAATCACGACCTCCGCCTGTGGTGTCCTTCGCTTCCGTATTTCGATTCCCCTCCGATGAAAGAACCGTCGCAGCCACGACGTCAGACGCTGCATGGGCTAGCGCATGGGTGATGCGACACAGCCGGCCCACAAACGCCGCATCCTCGTTGGCTGCACCAGCTGCATTTGCGCCCCATGACGATAGCTGCCGCCGCAGCATCTCTTGTAGCTCCTCGCCCCCTTTCGATTGGACAAGCGTAAGGAGGAAGAGGAATGCAGTCGCCGGGGAGGGGATTACGCCCAGTGTAGTTGCCGCTTCCTCGAGCGCACGGGACTCTTTAGGGGCCGCAGGTGTGGTTGATGTCACTTGTTTATGCAGACGTTTCACCTCTCGCCCGAACCCCGCCCCCAGCCACGGCACAAGCCGCTGCAAGGCGTCCTTCCGGCTAATGCCATGCTCCTTTCCTTCCCTCGAAGGTGTGGTAAAATCGCACAGGAGTCTCACATACCTCACCACGTGTTCTGTCACCGACTCTTCACTCGTCCGCGTGACTTCAGACACCGAGGGAGGAAGCAGCAGGAGGAGATCCCGCGCGGCATCGGGTTTGTGCTCCACCAGCAGTGTGTAGAGAGATAACGTCAGCACCGTCTGCGTACTCAAGGTTGGTGTCTTGGCAGGAAGCACGGCACTCGTTGTGAGGGACGGCGAGGCCGCCGTAGCCCCGCGCTGCCACGCCGCGAAGGCTGCGTCCCCGTGACCGTGCTGGAGCAGCGAAAGGACCACCTGCTCCCAGAGGAGAGGTTGACCGGGAGTGCCTCGACCCGTCCCATCCAGGGAGCCAGGGAGCGCCTCAATGCGCGTCATGAGCAGCGGCCACGTCTGCAGGAGGGTCAAAGAGGAGGACGTCCACACCGCACGCTGGATGGCAGTCGCTTCCGACGCTGCCTCTGCTGGGCTTAACGGGCTCATTGGCGTGCCGTGGGGTGTGACGGAAGCACTTGGTGTCCCATTCGCCCGGGCATTGGCTCGTGCTTCGGTCGGAGCCCGGTTTCCTCTTCTTGCGTCTGTGGAAGACTGTTGTCCGCTTTGTTCGTCATCGAACCTACCCGACGCTCTCTTCTCCCTCTGCCTACCCTTCGCCGCCGCTGCTGTGCGCTTGCTCCCTCGGTGGTAAGACTGGGTGCTTTGGTAAATGGCAACACTGGCGGCGCCTCCGCAGCAGCAACGGTGGTGGTGCTCCTGCACCGATGACCCCACAAGCTGACGGAGACACGGTGGTGGTGGTGGCCCCCTCGAGGATGCCGCCCGTCGAAGGGTGCTCACAACACCCTTTCCAAGCATGTTTCAATGGGTGAGGACGTTAAGACGAAGAGAAAGAAAAAAAGAATAGGACAGCAAGAAAGCAAGAAGGATCTAATGTAACAATGCGCGAATGGAGGAGGCAGCTTCTAGGTCAGGAAGAGAGGACGATATGGAAAAGAGATACGGAGAGAGAGGTGTGGGGGGGGATAGAAGATGATTTGGCGTTTTTGTCAGTAGACTACCAAAGGAAGTCCAAAAATCGAAGCGAAAGAGGCGCTGAGGTGTGAGGGGCCTGGCTGTCCCTGCCTCTCTAACAAATGCTGTAGATAAATAAATAAAACACGCTCCTGGCAAGCGGATCTCTGCCTTCCAAACTGGTGGCGGACGATGTACTCTAAGGGATGGTGGAAAAGCATAAGGGGAGGAAGGAATAGGGAGAGGAGAGAGTGAAGAAGTCGGGAGGGAAGACGTTCCGCGTGTACGGTGCTTCATGAAAGGGATGGCTGGGGCTGGCGTACGTGTGCCTGTGTAGATGTCACAGAAAAAAAAAAAGTGCGCCTGTGTCGGGCAGCCCTCTCTCATGGAGAGATGGATATCACCACCCCGTGTGCGGGAGCTTGTGAGAACGTTGTGGGGAGCAGAACGCAAAGCCGCTCTTTTTTTCTTTCATCACTATTTCCCCGTGGACACAAGAACAGCTCCGAGCATATGACAGGAGTGTCAATTCAAGTATGTTTCGACATATCTTTTTTAATTCATTGTTCAGCACCGTGCAGGATGCGAGCGACAAGGTGAAAAGCGGGAAAGCACGAGAACAAGGACCTGGCTCACAAGACGCATGGTGCGCGTAGCAGTCCGCAAAAGCAAGCAACACGGGGTCGAAGACACAAGGCACCGTCCAGAGGTGTATAGACCGAAAACACAAAAGGACCACGGGAAAAAATGTTTGTCTGCGACATGAATACACCAAGAAAAGAAAAAAAAGATCGTGAGGAGGAGAAGAGTAAATGTACATTATACATGGAAATGAAGACAAAATCCGCACACGGCCACACAGGCGCCGCTACACTTTTCCTGTGTGTCGAGACAGCAGAAGAAGGACGGTGTAATGTTGCTCAGTGACATGAGAAAAAAAAGGGGGAGAGATAGATACCCATGGAGGCCACATGAACTATGCACTGGGCTTGTTGTGGTTCTTTTCTTTATCACGCTTTCTATCTTCTACTTTTTTTCTCTCATCACTTGAAGCGAGCCGCCTCTGGTGCCCGCATTGTGGACAAGGCTGCCTCGCTTCCAATCGTCTGGTTCTTATTCACGCGGCGGTAGCTGTCTAGTCCGGGCAGGTTGGGCTGCGTCAGGTCAAGTGTCGCGCCTTTCTTGGGTTCTGCCGTCGCCAAGCCTGTCGACCACGGCGCGTGCACTGGCATGGACCACTTGGTGCGTGTATGCCACGTGCGAAACGGGCGGCGGCCGTCCTTGATGGCACCCTTGTCGTACGGATCGGGGATCCACTCGGGGTCCCCGCCAACCGTGAAGCCGTTGGGCTTCCCGGCGTAAAACGGGCCGTACGTGCGTGCAGGCAGGTGCTCCGGCTCCGGGTCCGGCATCCACTTCGGGTCGTCGTGCGGCACGGGGCCGGTGCGGAAGTGCCCAAGCCGGCCCCGGTTCATCTTGTCATTGTACGGGTCCTCGATGTACTCGTGCGGCCGGCCAATGTAGCCACCGGGTCCCCCCGCCTTGATCCCCCCTGCGCGGCCAGGGCCTGTCGCACGATCCTTGACGCTCCCGGCCAAGACGCGTGCCTCGCTCTTCTTGGTGCGATCCACCGGAGGGCCCTCGGGCATGTACTCGTACTCGCTAAAGAGGCCCCGGCGAAGCGGGTTCTTCTTGGTGAAGACCGCCGTCTTGCGCGGGATCGTGTTGGCGCGCGTCGGTGCCCCAGGGTCCGTGTCGAGAGGAAGGTTTCCCCAGCCCCCCAGGTTCGTGCCGTCGCCCGGTGCGAAATCCATGCGGTCACCCGCCTTGCGCTCGCTGACGCGCATCGGCTCAATCGGGGCGGCGTGCGGTCCAGAGCCCCAGTTCTCATACTGGAACTGACCGCCGGAGCGGAGGTCGTGAAAGGGGGCGCTCTCACGGGCGATGTGGTCCTCCTCGCAGTCGTACAGGTGATGCCAGTTGGTCCAGTGCCGGCGGTTGTCCCAGTTTTTGGGCCGCAGGTTGTGCGACGTTTCAAAGCGGCCCTCGGTCATGGTTCCGAATTGGTTTGTACCTTCTTTTTTTTTTTTAAAGAAGCGAAGAGAAACGGGGAAAAGAGGAGAAAAAGAAAGTGAAAGACTGAACCTCAAACAAAAACTTTGGTAGCTTTTGCGCTCAATAAAACAACGAGTTGAACGAGGTATGTACAGAGGGGAAAGGGAGGTTGAGGAGTGAACTTGCAAGTGAAAAGCAGAGTGGAAACGCGATGGGGCAGAGACGTGAGAAAGAGGAAGAAGAAGAAAAAAAAAGCTGTGGTGAAGGCAGTGGAAAGGAAGTGGCGCACGGCTCGTTCCGGGAAGTTTCTAATAGTATCTAAGGAAAGAGGGAAGTATACCTGTACCTTGACTCCTTTTCTTTCTTTGCGACCTTCCAGTGTGGTGGCCTCTTAGGAGGAGGGAGAGGGGAAGGTATTATGTACGAGCACGTCGGCTGCCGAGGCAAAAAAAAAAAAGGAGAGAGAGAGAGAGAAGAGGGGAATGGGTCACCATACGTTTGTTATGGGGACCTTCAGCGTTCACATCCCGTAAAGAAAGTGGGAGGGTCGCGCGGGGCTCTCTCACAAGGGAGAGATGGACGAGTGAGGATCAAGAAAAGTCCGGTAATACTCTTTTCCCCTTATAATTCAGACGTTTCGAGTAGGGGTAACACGCGACACATGCAGTCTTGATGTGACTCCCTTGGCGTACTAGGATCCAAGCCCCCCAGATGCATAATCGGTGCTCTGTTACTTTCGCGGATGTGAGAAGGGGTCTGTGCGACCGCATGCATACAGACACACGCACCCGCTGTAGCACAAGCAAACAAACAGACAAACAAAACTACAACACAACAACGGCACGCGAGAGTGGGAAGCGCGCTTCAGGCAAATGTGTCGAGCGACACCGCGAGGATGGCACGTGCACCTCACAGGTGCGGTGGCTCCTTTCTGTCGCGCATTGTGCTGAGAAGACAAGAGGGTGACGAAGGTGCGAAGGTCGCGCAGCACACAAGGGACTCGGTTCTGCACCTGCGCGTGTGACAGTGTGGCGTGACCACCGGAGTCTATGCAAAGACACGTCGGATCCTTCCTCTTTTTTTTCTTTTGTCTTGGTGGAATGAAGACACCAGAAAAAGAGAAACCGCTACCGAAATCCCTTGCCCTCTTGCAAGAAATGGCCCGACATGGGCTGGTTCGTCGTGAAGCTGCTGTGCCCGTCCTTGGGGCCTTCGCTGCTCCCGAGTTTCATGGTGCCCAGACTAATCTGATCCGCCGCCCCTGCCAGAGGTTGGTACTCCTTCACCACCACACCCAAACGCTTCTCGTACGCGAACTCCTCAAATTGGTACGTGTAGCTGTGGAAGACGTCACCAATGATGCCCTCGTGCAGCGCAAAGTACGGCATCTGCGCGTCGTGCAATGGACGAAAGGCCTCCAGGTACTCGGTCTGCCCATCAATCATTTGCAGACGACGGTAGCGATCCAGCTCCATGCCAAAGTAGGTCAGTGTCTTGCCCGCCACGCGGGAAGCGTGCCGCTTCACGTCCCGGTTCGACCAGTGCGCCATGCGGCGCTGATCAAAGTTTCCATAAAACTCAATCGCGTAGTCGGTGCCGGAGCCAAAGATGCCCAGCACCTTTTCCCCCACCGAGGCCAGCTGCGACTCGGTCGGTGGTTTGCCCGTGTACAAGGAGTTGTGGAGCGAGAGACTCGAGCACAGGGAGGGAATGCACTGCGCCAGCGCGCGGTGCACCCAGATGGCCCGTAGATCCGGAAAGACGCTGTGCAGCGCGTCGGAGCTTAAAATAGCGAAGGGGCTGTAGAGGAGCCACTGCGGGCGGAGCAGGGGATTCTTGGTGCCGTACGTTTGTGTTTCGATGGGGTTGCCCAGCGGGTTCTGCTCCCGTACCACGGCCTCGCTAAAGTGGCCGCACCGCTTGTACCATTGGAAGAGCTGCAGGGTGCGGCGCACCTGCGCGTAGACGGCGGTTTGGTCCTCCTCAATGCACTCCAGCAAGTAGTCGTCCAGGCCGTGAAGAAGGCCCCAGGCGTAGGACTGGGGTGTCATGAGGTGAAGCGTGAGGTCGTCGTCAATCTGGTCGCAGGCAGGAACGCGAACACACAAGAAGTCGGGGTTGATTCGGCCAAAGCCGCGGAATTGCTTGAGAAAGCGATCGCGCCGATCCACCTCGAGCATCAACGAGGGCGACAGGGTATCGCACTGCCGCGGTGTCAGAAACAGCCCAGAACGCGCAAGGACGTGGGCGGCCATGTGTCCGTTCGACCGAGGAATTCCCATCACGATAATGGGCTGCACAATCGCCTCCTGGTCAATCTCGCTGCCATTAAGCCGGTACGCCTCTTCCACCGCGAGGCGCTGCGTGAGGGCGTTTGTGAGGCGATCACGCAGAAGGTGGCCGCCGTAGTTGGTCGTCATCTTATCCCCGCAGGCGCGGCACAGCTTCTTCCACCAGCGATAGTCAGGGATCTCTTTTTCGGGTTCCGCAGGCACCGCCACCCCAGCCGCCTTGCACGCGTCCGCAAGGACGGCCTCCATGGTGAACGACTCCGGTGGGCATTTGCGTGTGGTGGCGTTCGTGAGACGATAGATCCAGTTGCCGCCCCGTGCGAGATCCCGCACGCCGGACATGGATTTGAGGCCGAACATGTTCTGTCGCAAAAGATTTTTAAAAAGCAGAGTAAAAGATAATGGTAGTATTGCTCTTGTTCACTATGGGGTGCAAACCAGTGCTACTTTTCTTTTTTTCCTCCCCTGGCCTCCTCTGTGCGTTACCTCCCTCACCCACTAAATCTTCAATCTAATCTAAGGTGGGGCGAAAGCGCGAACGGCACGATGAAGTCGGACGTACAACAGGTTACTTCCGATCCCTCTACCTTTTTATGCGTGCGTACCACTTTTTTTTTATTGTTTGGCATACTCACCACATGCACAAATGCAGAGTCAGACAAGCAATTGGTGAGTCGTACATTAAATCGCTTTCGCACATCGCCGTGCAGCAAGTCAAGGGAACGGAGACAAGTGGCGAGTGCCCCTCCTGTCTCTACCCTCAGGACCGAGAGGGGGAGGGTGTAGGCACGCCGCTTAGGCTTCACTTCTTGGATACTCCTCCTCTCTCTCACTCTCCTTGACTTTCCGTTTTTCCGTCAATGCATATCACCCATCAATCATCCGCACGTGAGGTGATTTCTCGCGGCGGCCTTGGCAACGTGCTGCAAGGTACAGTTTCTTGCAATCGCCATCCGATGTGAAGGGAGGAAGAGTGAACTAGACTACACGACGAGCTTGTGGAGTCCAACGTTTCTTTCATGATTATTTTTCTTTCATTCTTCTTCTCTTTACTGTTGTGTTTTACCTCTTTCGAGGCAATCACCTCTCCACGACGGTACCAAACGAAAAGCGTGTTCACGGAACCGGTAAAGTCAACCAAATAGTTTTAAAGAAGGTCCGAGGGGGAAATGCAGAGTGCCGATGAAGAGACAACAGAACAAAGGAGAGGAACACACAAGTGCATGAAACTTAAGAGAACAACACAGAAAAAGAAGTGTGTTAGTGGAAATGACATTTTTGGAGCTACAGGTGGTGGAAGAAAGCCGATACAAGGAAAAATAATGATAGATGAGGTAGCAACGCGCGTCTATCATTCGCACATGAAGCTTTACGTTTGACTCGCTCTTTTTCTCACTGAAGACAAAAGAAGCAACATACGAGCCAACGGTGGCGTTCAGAGGGATGAAGACAGTTTTCTCCCCTGTTTTGAAGTGCTTAAGCTGCTCACGTCATCGTGAATGAAAGCACTGTCGGTTCCTACTGAATAAACCGAGCAGTCTCTGAGAAAGAGGAGGCCACGGTGTTTGTGTACTGGCGCTGGAGGGAGAAGATGGTTGCGAGCACGAGGGCGGACCCAAGAACGAGCACCAGCATCGTGGGCCCACGCGTGTCATCGTACCGCATCGGCTCACGCATGTAGATCTTGTTGGCCCTATCGCGGAAGATGAACAGTGAGTACACCATGAAGAGGATCGCCACCGGGAGCAGGATCAAGCCGGCCAGCTCAGCACCGTTGCTGGTGGAGTCGCCAAAGTTGAGCAGCGTCAAGGACATGAGGCCCACCATGACGGAGATGGACAGCCACTTCAAAAAAGTACGCTCGTTTGCAAAGAAGGTCTTGGGGTCAATCTTCTGCGGTACGCAAATGCGCTTGTCGTTGACGGAGCCTGTCAAGTTGCGCCCACGAATGTTCTCGTACTTCTCATCCCCGTCATCCTGGCCATCCGCCCATGGCTTCTGAGAAGCGCCAATGCAGAAGAGTGAGGAAAGACCACGGTTCACGGAATCCATTGTCAACAAGAGACCGATAGATCTGATTTACTTTTTATATTTTTGGAAACGACTTTTCAAAAAAAGAGTTGCTGGGATGTAGTAAAAATAGTCACACCAAAGTGAGACTACGAAAGAGAGGTGAATGCTAGGCTTACCTGAGAGAAAGAGTGAGCAGTTCACGTTGAAAAGAGAGGCAAGTGATAGGAGGATGGGGTGAGGGAGGCGTTCAGGTTCGTCGTCGCAACGACGGAGCAAGCTTACGTCACGATCGTTTGAGAGCAACTGCGAAGGTACTTTCCCGTTTTTTTTTTTCCTAGTTTGCGACGATGCATTACTCTCTTTCTTCGATTTTCGTTTGGAAATGTGGTAGCAACGAAGATACGGGTGGGTCGCAAGACTGGAATGAATCGTGTGCGTAAAGGACTCAGTAATGGTGCCAGAGGCATCGCGTAAAAAAATACAAACTTCCACATCACCCCGCATCTGAACCGAGACACAGTGTGCTTGCGAGAGTGTGGGGCCGGACCCCACCCTCAGCTACGGTTGTTCGCGACAGCTGGTTGAGGGGCATCAGAATCGGGGGTCGGGATGAGCACACCCTGCGTCGGGTTGTGGGCGGCAATGTAGTTCAACGTGTAGATGCTAGACGCAGCCAACAAACGCCACAACATGGACGCGGCAAGATATTTGTTCAGAGGCATCCGCCATTCCGTCACGCGGTCAGGCCCATTCACGTAGAAGCTTGTCGCGTACAGAGCGAAGGTCGTTACCGCGCCAACAAGACACGTCATCTCGGCAACGAAGACGAACATTTTCCTGTCTCCGTATCCACCACAAATGATGTTCAGAGGAGGAGGTAGACGCTGGAGCCGTGTGAGTGCAATTGGCGGAGAGCGTCCTGTCGCCACAGCGCTGGTGATTTGATATGAGTTTGTGAAAACTGTGACACTCAGTAACAGCGTGAAGGAGATAACGTCAAAGTAGGTCGTCTTGTGCACAAGAAAAGCGGGGGCGCTGGCTTCCTCTCTCTGCATTTTCTCCATAAAGTATGTGATTCCAATCAACACGCACGCCATCGTGGCGTACGATACGGCGAACGGAGGTCGTAAAACCACCTCCAGAATAGAGTCCGTTTCCGGGAGAAGACGAAACTGCATGATTTCAGATGAGTTATTAAGGATCACTGTATGTAGATCTTACCACAAGTACCGGATGAGAGTAATTTTCTAACAGAGAAGATGAATAGAGAACGGAGGATCGGAGGCGAAGGGGTGCTTTGCGACGTGAGGTGTTGCGATATCGCCCACCTGTGAGCCTGCGTAGAAGGTGACGCCTTTTTCTTTTTCTTCCTTTCTCACACACCGCTGATCAGCAAGGGAAACATCTCTCTTGACATCCGTTTGAGAGTAACAGCGAGGGGCTGCAAAAGGGTGTTCGAGCTGAATCTGCCCACGACTGTCCGTACTGCTGCTTGCCTCATTGCGAGGATTGCCACAACTCTTCTGCTGGGTTCCATGACGAGGTTTTTCTTTAGGTTTCACTTTGGATTAAAGAACGTGTATATTGGTGCATGGGTAAGCAGAGACGATTATCATTTTCAACAATTAAAACGAGCAGAAAATGAAGGAATGCAATAAATGTCTTTTTAAAGATATTATGCATTGGTGAGTGAAAAGAAGAACCTGTTAAATGCAGCGTCACAGAAGAGAGCGAGGAAAATGTGGAGAGAGAGAGAGAGAGAGAGAGAGGTAGAACTTATGATGTTAGCTTACGCAGTTATACATGAAGAGAGCTGCAAAATGGAAAAGAAAACAATTAGCGAATTTTTTCGGGAAAAGGGGGAGTGAAGTCAATGTGGAAGATGATGAAGATAAACAACTACGACGAGGGGGTGCTGGTGCCAACCTACAAATGCTGGCGACGCTGACAAGCGAGACATGCGAGAAAAACTATCCCTCATATATCTTCGACTAATGGTCAACGCTCTGAACCATATCACAACATGGGCAAATATAGGTGCCATCCTCAAGGGGTTGTAGCACCTTCGCCTTACAGTCTACGCAGAGTGGCGGGACAAGACCGCCAATGGTGGTGTCAGCGATGAGGCTCGGAACACCGGGCACGCATCGACAGCACTGGCACATGAATGTGTACGTGCCTTTCAGTTTGGCTTTCCGCTCAGCAGCAGGAAGCCGCACATCCACGTACGAGATACACAATTGCTCACCTTTGAGAACGGTCCGCGCCGCAAAAAACTCTTGAACTCGGGAGCCTTTCACGTGACGACGTCCTAGGTTTGGCGCGCAACTATGGTTAAAGTAGGAGCTCTGCGGGTACACAGCAGTCGCCTGTTTTTCCCCGGCAGTGTCCCAGAACCCGAAGCCGTTGCAGAGGAACGCGCAGGTGAGCGAGACGAAGACAGTCCGGGAAACGGTGGGTGGAAAGAAGATACGTTCAGTACCCAGTTTGTTCATCAACTTCCGCTTCTGTGTTCCCTCCATGTAAATGTCGTACAGTCGAGAAAAATCAGAAACAATTTCAGGGTCGATGTCCTTGACGTTCGTGACGAGACATTCTACGTGATCATAGGTGGAAGTAACGGCAACTTCTGGGGGTGTAAATGTATTTAAAAACTGCAGAGGGCTTGTACTTTCCGCACCCAGGCCAACCGTCTGCACTCCGGGAGGCGAGGTTGTATTTTCGATGATCTCGTCGCTCTCGGGGGCTGCCTCGCGAGTGAGAGCTTTTTCCTTACCCTCGGACACGCACCGTGCAATGAGCAAACAGGTCATCTGGAATGTGTCAAAGTCCTCGGTTGCTATTTTTGGTTTTAGGCTCTGAGTGAATCGTATGCAAGCGCACTCCCCGTGATTACGATGGGATTGGTGATGCTTGCTGTAGCACGACTCTGTGCAGTAGGCAGACTCGCATGCTTCACAACGAGCGAACTCCGCTCGGATTGGCGCAGCGCAAAAAACGCAGTACTTCTTCTTAGGATGGTCTACGTTGGGAGCAACCGTGTACGCCTCCTCAGTGAATACAATCTCACCAGCTGCAATGTCATGCGCCGCCACCACGACGCGGCCACAGCCCGGCTCTAGTACGCACGTCAGCATTTTGCTGTAACTTTCCACCTATACAGTGGGTTTTGCTCTTTAGCACGACCAAAGAGAGGAAAGACAGCGGCAACCAAGCCTTGTGGGGCTAAACTGAACCGTATGGTGTCTGTCCGTTAGAGAAAGAGGAAAAGGAGAATAGGCATACCAAGAACATTGACATTCTGATTTCGCGTTGATAGAAGGTTAGACCTACGAGCCGTGTTCACAGGGAAAAATCATACGGTGGGCTCCTGATCGACATCCAGCTTGTGAAAAGCTCTCTAGCTGTGTAGGAGATACCTTGGCACAGGAAAGAATAGCAAGTCGCTTTTCTGCTGATGTTTTCAACGAAGTGGGCTCATTTTTTTTCAACATTATCCGCATCTCTTTACGTGTCTTTGATTCGTGTTCACAAATAAAGGATCCGTGACTTAAAACATGGTACCAACAAGGGATTTGGCAAGGATTCGTGTTTCTTCAGCCTCCCGTGATGCGTCGCCTAAAAGTGAGGTAACCGTCGTCCCGTACAGAATCCCGAGCTTAGCCCGGCGTGTATACCACTCCATGCTGAAACTCGAATCTCCTACATGAGGCCCGCTAGACAAAGGGATTCCCCGAACGAAGGAGTGCAGAAACTCGGCGGACGTCGAGCCAGAGGCGCCGTTCTCATTCTCAGAGGGGATGTACGAAGACATCATCCTCGCACTCAGGATTCGCCGCACGGGTTCGAGCAGCTTTCCGAGGTTGTCAACTCGCTCCATATAAAAGGCAGTTGTGTCGACAAATTCGGCAAGTCCTATCATGGTGTACGGCACGTTGGATGGTCGGTATTCAATAGCCACGGCATTTGGCCAGTGTTCCACGAGCGGAAGCAAATATGCAATTTTCGCGTAAATGGCATCCTCCGCCACATTTCTTCCTGTGGGCAGGGAGAGGCGTCCTAAAGAAAAGTTGTCTTCATTTTTGGAAATCGCAGTTATGATCGCGTCTTTATTGTACTTGGCTTCGAGGAGGTGCTGCGTACCTAGGTTGCTGCGTTTCACGACATGCTCCACAAGGGCAGCGGGGAAACCTCGCTCAAACATTTGGTGAAGTGCCGCGTCGTTTACCTCGTCGCGTTTTCCCGTTTTGTCAATCGCTCGACTTAGTGCTTCATTTGTGAAACCGACTTCCGGAATCACTTTTTCAGCTGTGTTCAGCAATTGTGTGCGGAGGTGAAAAAGTGTGGAACTAAGCACCGACATGTTATACTGAGACAACAAAAAAAAAAAATGGATGAGGGACGTACTGCAAGATTGCGACAGAAAAGCTGTGAATAAGAAGTGGAAACGGTGACGACGTGAAGATGGAATTTTACCTGACAAAGCAGTGGTGAAGCAGAGTCACCTTTCGCATCGGTGTGTCCTGGCACAGCGTCCATGTAGGTGCCTTGTTCTTTGGAGAAGGTAGCGATGATGTCTGTCGGACGGGCTCACCCATCTGGCGAGAATGCCTTGGAATGTGCGTGTCTCATTTCTTCGATCTCGAACGGATACTTTCTTTCTTAAGTGCATTCAAGGAAAGGGTGTGGGGCCGTGTGTGGTGGGGTGGGCCCCGGCCGTGGCTTTTGGGCAGGGGGGGCTTCGTACCGAGGGCTCCGTGCACGCGGGGGTGGCGGGGAGGAGGACGGGGTCACGTTTCCCACCCCGCGGCGCGGGAAATGTCGGCAAAGAGGAAAGCACAGGCAAGTTGTACGTTCCCTTCGATGCCCTTTTCACAGTGTGGATGTTTGGATTTGCGGGTGTAGCGGCTCTAACCCCGCGTGTGCACGGAGAAGTGACGCAAGACCCAATGTGCATCCGAACATCTGGACAGGTCAGACTGGCCGTTGCGATACAAAAAGCTGGCGCCCGACAGGTTGAATGACCATCTGCCCAAACTCCACTCGTTCACTCCATTGTTCTTTTCCACCCTGTTTGGATGCTCGGAGCGAGTTGGCGGTGGTGGGAAAAGGCTACCTTTGCGTTCGAACAGGAACATGAACGAGACAGGGTGCTCGTTGGCGAAGGGAAGGAGAGGAGAATAAAGGCATGGCATTGGTCGCAGGCACGCTGGATTGTGGAGGTCGCTTTCTCATGTCCGAGTCCGAAACGCCAGTGCTACCTGTTAGCATGGTGCCCATCTACCCCTTACTGGTGCGGTCACTCTCAAATCACAATTTCAAGAAATCTCTTTGGTAAGTAGCACTTTTCCCCTCATGAAATAGCATAAATATTTCCCTTTAAGATTAGAAAGTAAAGAAACAAAACAAAAGCAGCCCACCGACTGACGAAGCGCAAGGTGTGGGGGCCAGGGGTCCCCGTCGCCGGTGGTTTAAGGAGGTGGGTTGGCGGGAAAAATTGCGAAAAAGAACTCACGCGTTGGATAACCCAGGCGGGGGAGTATCTTACTTACCGGAAAAGTGAAATAGTGGGAAAAATGTAGAGCAGTGACACCAACATTGTAAGAATCAAGACCAGCACATGGTAAGAAGTGGTGCTCGTGACTTTCCTCCTCTTTTGGGCCTCGAGAATGCTTAATCTGAATGGGGAGAAGACTTTCCCTCCACCCAGAATTCCTCCATCGGCTCCCCGGCAGCCTTTGCCTTCGCCCGCCCCATTCCCCCCGCCTGTGGCTCCTCGGGTTTGGCGTTGGGGGGTCTTTCCTGTGGTGTGGGGGGCGTCCCTGGGGCCGTTGTTGCGCTGAAACGAGGGGCCCCGCCGCGCCGCGCCGGCCCAATTGAAACGTTCACGCCCATGACGGCTCCCCTTTCCACCCGGGGCCTCTTTTCCACAACGCGGGCGCGCACCTGCGCTCCTAAAAACCAAGTCTCGAAAGAAGCGAGGCTTCCTCAGCGCCACGAAGACACGGCGCCAGTACTTTTGGAAGGGTGAACAATTCTTTCGCTTCCTATGGCATGGAACGTGGGGGTAGGGTGTGAAGTCCCAAATGGTGCCTTTACACTTTGGGTGTCACGTTCCACCACTGTGTTTTTCGCCAACGCAAAACACCAAGGGACGACATGATGGTCTGCAGGTGGTCTGGATGCGCACCTGCTCAGCTACCGGAGCTGACCTTTTCCAATACGGTTGGCATGAGGCGGCAGGGAGGCAGGTGCCTTGGTATTCTTGGGAGCCCGCTGGATGGCTGAGTTGGCGCGAAACGCCATCCCTTGTGGCTGAGGGTGTCGCGCATAACGCGAGTAGTGGTCCCCCAGCCTCGTGCCCCGACTTGAACACTCCTCCCCCCTCCCCTCTCTCCGCTCCTTTGTCCTCTTTTCATCCTGTATCACCATGGGCCCTGCCACGTGTTGTCTCCCCCGTCGTGCTCTTTGCGCCGCTGACGGAATGGCGACCTCACCCCCTCTCCTTCCCTCTCCGTTGAAGTGGCCAAGCCTGTCTGAATGATGGGACACCCCTTTCCACAGGAAAACGGTTGCCTCCGATGTCTGGCAGACCCCGTCCGTTCCACGCGTACCCTCTGAAGCTCGAAAGGCGGTGCCACCCAAGCGGGAAAGCACAACTACGGAAAAAAAAAGAAGAAGAATATTTGCGTACCTGCACGAACGTCAAGTGTCAAAGTATGCTGTGACCGACGGACACGGAATTGAGAGTCGTGTTGGACCACGCCTGCCTCTCTGCCCATCTGAGCTGAAGGTAAGTGAGGTTCGGTGTCCTTGCATACCCTACGACAACGAAAGCAACTGAAGACAGTCACAGAACTCTCATCCCTTCCTTCGCCTGTCCTCTTCCCGGTACCACTAATTCTCGGGATTTCTCTCCTACCGCCTAGAGTCGTTCAGTGACCTTGGCCGCTGCTGCCGTCACATTTTTGTTTAGACTTTTCCCCTCCTCCCCGTACAGTCTCTCCGGAGGTCGTTTCTTCTCTTGTACATCCTTTCTTGTTTTCTTGTTTTTTTCTTTCGTCCAGGTATCTTTTTTCGACTTGTTATTTTTCTTCTGCTCTTCATTGTCGTCCGCTTTCTCTCCTTCTGGCCGGAACTTCGCCTGTATACAGACACACTGTTAGGAGAAAGGAGTTCTATCCCAAAGCTGCCCAGAACGAGGCTTCATCAAGAATACCAATAATCCACCGGAGAACGTGAAGAAACGTGTGACACCGATAAGCCACGATGCTCTCCGAATTGGTGAACGCCCCTCTGACCACTGTTGATGACGCCAGCAAATTTTTCGACCTGTTAGAAGACCTCCGTGGTCAAGGAAAGCCCATCCCACCCATTAATCATGTATTTTTCGCGCGGGTGGACGATGGGCTAGATTTTCAGCCGTACCACATCCGCGCAGTTTCTAAAATGAATCGACCAAACAACTACTACATTGTGACAAAAACACATGTGGTTCACGTGAACCGGATGAACTCCACCTTTGAGACCTTGGGCACTGTAGAGGACTGGCGAAAGGAGAGCAAAATGTTTCAGGCGTTACGTGACCTCTCTTTTTTCCGTCTCTACCTGAAAGCCAAGGCCCTTAATCGGCTGGTGAACGCGCTTCGTGAGAAGAAATTCAAAAGAAGCAGAACGTTGGTTGGCAAGCAACTCCTGCTTTCCCACAGCATGTTCAGCCGCGAAGTTGGTGACTTGGCGAAGAGTTCTCTCCGTTTGCGGTTCGCCACTGGACCTACAACGACAACTTCACATCCGGCAGGTTCGTCCTCAGCACCGGCGGGTAGACGTGTTTCCAAAAATAGTGTCGACGGTGTGCGCACGGAGGCAGTGAAGAGCCTTGCGATTTACGCAGAACGAAAGAGTGACGTTGGCTTCACATCTGAGCAGTTCACTGCTTTACAGAATAAGCACCTCCGAGAACTCAAAAAATATACTGCTGACGTCTTGGTTGACATCGTTTCCATCGTCATGGAGAAGGCAAAAGAGGCTGAACGAAAGGTCGCGAGTTTCCAACCATTATCACACAGCAAGACAACGTCCGTCGTTGGCGTAGTGAACAAGGAAGTTCTGGCCAGTGAGTTGCGCGAGCAGGAACGCGCACAAAAAAGGGTTCTCGTCGCCTACCAGAACGTCGCCCACCTCAGCCGACTTGCACATCACATGCAGAACGAGGCGGTGTTTTCTCAAGCATGCACTACACTCTATGAACTGGGCAGGCTTCTCAAGACGCGGGACGGCTGCCGCAATTCGGCGTGGTTCTTCAAGGTGGATTGCGTGGTGGAAAATGGCACTTTATCGTTATTCCCTCACCGTGAGCAATTGCTGCAACTGTGCCGCGACACTATCACCAAGAGCTTGAAATCTCTCAGTGATATCCCCACGACGCTGGACTCAACCAAACTCGGTGATCCTGCTGCAAAACCCCGACACAGCGCCACTCCTCTCTCCCAACTGTTCGCAAACGATACGCTCTTGCAGGAGCATGTTGATACTGTTGTTGACAGGGTCACTAGCGATTACGATGAGGCCGTTAAGAAATTGCCAATGTATGAATCCTTTGTGTCCGTCGCCCAATTTTCGGTTCAGTGGGACGCGGTGTCAGCGAACTGGATGGCAAGTTTGGCATCTGGTGTTGTTACTGTGACAAATGCGATGGTTGCCGAGTTTCGTAGCCAGATCACAAAGGCATTGAGGCTGCAAAGCGAGGTGAAAAGGTTAGCTAGCCGACATTACGGCGTCGTGTATGTTGCCTGCGATGGGGCGATTTCGTCAGCCACCCTTAAACTGGAGCAAATTATCAACGATTTTTGCTCCTTCCTGCGTGGCGTTGGAGAAACCCAGTACAATGCCGTGGAAACCGAAAAAAATGAGTGGGTTTCCCAACTTGATACCCCAGAGCTGGTGCTGGAGGATTACGTCAGCTGGGTGCTCAAAATGCAAGAGGCGGAGGACCACATTGACACATACCTCAACCGCGTCTCTGACCTGCAAAATTTATTCCAGCTCCGAGGCGAGGTGGCGGAGAAACTTGGTACCACATCAGAGATCGCCGAGGTGGACCTGAACCAAACCCTCAAGGATCCAGTACTCCTAGCCCTGAACGACGCGAAACAGTTTCACAAGGCAAATTTGTCCAAGATTCAGGAGCGCGTGGCGACGGAGCACAACAAGATCGTTACCAACCTACAGGAAACACAAAAACGGTTGGAGAGCAATTTCAGCTCGCTAAAGGCGAACGAAAATGGCTTTGCGATGAAGAACTTGGAGAAAGTGCAGGATGGTCTCAACCGCAGAAGGCAGGAAGCCCGCCGCCTCGACCAGCACGCAGAAGTGCTGGAGATGCAAAACCTGAACTGGTCGGAAATCGGCATCACGGACGAGTGCCTCAAAAAGTATCAAGAGCTGTGGCGTGTGGCAGAGGAAACAGAGACGCTTAAGAATCGCCTCCTCAAAGTACCCATCTCCGAGATCGACGGGCAAGACCTCAAAGATTCTGTTGTGTCACTCTTCCAGCGGGCATTCAAGTGCTCCAAAGTGGTACCTGGCAACGCGGCGGAGAAACTTGTCGCGGACCTTGGCGAGGAGAAAACGTTACTTCCCCTCTATGTGGAATTGTGCAACCCTGCTCTCAAGGACGAACATTGGAACCAAATTTTCACTGTCACTAAGATTCCTCCCATTCCGGCCACAACACGAACCCTTCGGCTGTGCGAGAAATCCGGTCTCCTCGATGGCCACGCTGAAGAAATTAACAATGTCGTTTCTAATGCAGTTGGCATTTTTGAGTTGGAGCAGCACATCGCGAAGATTGAGGAATACTATGCGGACCGCGTCTTCAAGGTGGCACCGTACGCTGGCCGAGCGGGCGCGTTCGTTATTGACGGCGCCGACGAAATCCTAGAAGAGTTGGAAGAGCAGCAGGTGATTATTCAGACTTGTCTGGCGTCCAAGTACGTTGCCAAGATAAAGGAATCTGTGGAGGCGTGGGAGGAAAAGCTCTCCACGATCGGTAGCGTCATTCGAGAGTGGGTGTCCGTCCAAAAGGCGTGGATGTACCTGGAGTTTATTTTCTCCAGCGATGATATCAAACGTCAGCTTCCGGATGAATCCCTCCTGTTTTCTTCCGCGGATCGCTTCTTTTCTGGTTTGATGAAGCGTGCTGTCAACGACGCCCACGTCCTGCCTTTGTGCCTGGAAGGTGGTGACGCGCTGAAAAAGCTTGAGAAATGCAGCTATCAACTGGATTGTATCCAAAAGAAGCTGGACGACTACCTAGAGACGAAGCGCGTTGCCTTTCCACGCTTCTACTTCTTGTCCAATGACGAGCTCTTGTCCATCTTGTCTGACTCGCGCAACCCGTTGGCTGTCCAACCGCATCTGCAGAAGTGTTTCGACAACATCAAAGAGCTCATCTTTTCCGATCCGAAGACGATTACCAGCATGCGGAGCTCCGAAGGCGAAGTGGTGGTTTTTTCTAGCGAGGTAAAGATCATGGGTAACGTGGAGAGCTGGCTGACGGACGTGGAAAAGGCGATGCGCGAAACTCTTTTCGACCGCATGGCCGCTTGTGTGGCCGAGTACTCTCACCAGAAGCGTACCCAATGGTTCTTTGGCCATCCCGCGCAGTGCGTTTCCACAACAGACCAAATTATCTGGACCGGAGATGTCGAGCGAGTCATCACGGAAATGGCCACCAACCCGCTGTCCTGGGACACTTACATGGCGTGGTTCAAGGAGCAGCTGCTGGAGACGGTGGAGCTCGTGAAACGGAACTTGTCCTCTCTCGAGCGCACTGTCGTGACAAATTTGATTGTCGTTGATGTGCACTGCCGCGACGTGTGCACGCAACTTTCCGAGGCCAAGACGAGCAGCGTCGTTGACTTTGATTGGCAAAAGCAACTTCGGTTTTACTGGACAGAGCCCTTTACAGAGAGCACGGTGAAAGACTGTGTCATTCGCCACGGCGCGGCGCAGCTGTCCTACGGGTATGAATACCTCGGCAACCAGCCGCGTCTTGTTATTACGCCCTTGACGGAGCGCGCGTTTCTCACCTGCACGGCCGCCCTGCACATGCAAAAAGGTGCCGCACCACAGGGCCCTGCTGGCACAGGGAAAACAGAATCTGTCAAGGATCTCGGCAAGGCGCTCGCCCGTCAGGTGGTGGTGTTCAACTGCTCGGATGGCTTGAATTACAAGATGATGAGCCAAATGTTTGCGGGTCTGGCGCAAGGCGGCGCGTGGGCTTGCTTTGACGAGTTCAACCGCATTGAGCTTGAGGTGCTGTCTGTGGTGGCGCAGCAGATGTTGGATATCACCACTGCCATTACCAACAAGCAAAGCTCCATGTCTTTTGAGGGCCACCAAATCAAGCTGCACCCCAACTTTGGCGTCTTCATCACCATGAACCCAGGCTACGCTGGCCGCACGGAGCTCCCTGACAACCTGAAGGCACTCTTCCGCCCCATCTGCATGATGATTCCCAACTACGCCCTCATTGCGGAAATTATGTTCTATTCCGAGGGCTATGTCAATGCAGGGGCGCTCGCGGGCAAGATGGTGCGTCTCTACTCCCTGGCCTCGCAGCAGTTGTCCAAACAGGATCACTACGATTTTGGTATGCGTGCGGTCAAGTCGATTCTTGTGTTGGCGGGCCGCCTGAAGCGCGCCGAGCCCGACACGGACGAGGAGCTTCTTCTGGTCCGCGCCATTCGTGACGCGAACTTGCCCAAGTTCCTCACCGAGGACACTCAGCTCTTTCTCGCCTTGATGCGCGACTTCTTTCCCAACGTGACGGAGGTGACCATGGGAGAGGCCAACCTCATCGTTGCCGAGGCCGCGCGACACGTGCTGCACCACACAATGAAGCTGGAAGCCACCACGGGCATGCTTAGCAAAAACCAGCAGCTCTTTGACACCCTCACCACGAGGCACGGCCTCATGCTCGTGGGCCGCACCATGACAGGCAAATCCACGACACGCCAGTCTCTGTCGATGGTCCTGTCCAACCTGGGGAAAATCAAGGTCGGCCGCACTGCGGCGACGGCTGACCCGCAGGCGGCGAGCCTGCAGGCACGCATGCAGACCCTCGCCCCGCGCTACTTATCCTACATGACACCCACGGATCAGTGGACGTGCAACCCCAAATCCATCACCATGACGGAGCTCTACGGCGATGTGAACCCCATGACGCGCGAGTGGCAGGACGGTGTCTTCAGCTCCATTGTCCGCGAGCTGGTGAAGGAGGCCTCGGTAAAGCAGACGCTGGAACCCAACGCGGACCCGACGCGCCACTGGGTTATCTTTGACGGCCCCGTGGACGCGGTCTGGATTGAAAACCTCAACACGGTGCTCGACGATAGCAAGATGCTGTGTCTTGTGAATGGCGAGCGCATTCGCATCCCCGAGACCATTTCGCTGCTGTTTGAGGTGCAGGACCTGCGGGTGGCGTCGCCAGCGACGGTGTCCCGATGTGGCATGGTCTACCTGGACGAGGAGGCGCTCGAGAATGGTTGGTCCCCTCTTCTACGGAGCCTTTCGCGACCGCTGGCGGGGCACCTCGGAGCGCGGTGGCGGCAAACCCGCTTTGAAGAGCTGTGCTCGCGGTTCCTGCCCGCGCTCTTCACCTTCCTGCGCGCAGAGTGCAAGGAGTACATTGCCACGGTGAATGCCCAACTCGCGCGCAACATGTTGGTGATGCTGCGCACCGCCCTGGAGTCCTTTGTGCAGGAGATGGCCGAGGAAGAGGAGGCGCGTGCCGATCAGACGCTGGCCAAGGGGGCCGGCAATCGCAAACGCAGCACCCTCACGGGTGGTGCCGCAGCGAAGCGGCGCAGCACGACGCGCCGGCGCAGCTCTGTGGCAGCGCGCGCTTCGGCTGCCCTGCTGGGCGACGCCTTTTTTGATGCGCTCTTCATCCAGAGCTGCGTGTGGGGCATTGGCGGCAACCTCGCGGACGGCTCGCGCGAGAAGTTCAGCAGCGAGCTGCTTCGCCTTATCCGAGCGGAGAACCTGTACTTCCCCGCAGAGGCGGAGAAGGAGGGCTGCGGGGTGTATGATTACGCTGTCGACATGGAAGTCGGCGACTGGCGCCGGTGGTCCGAACTGGTGCCGTCCTTTTACTATGACGCCAGCCTCTCCTTCTTTGACTTGGTCGTCCCGACAGAGCACACGGTGATTCTGAATTACCTCCTCAGCACGGCGAGCAGTGCACGCCATCATGTCTTGCTAAATGGCCTGACGGGCACGGCCAAGTCCTCGACGGTGGCGAACTTTCTTCAGACGACGCTCAAGGTGGAGGACGCGACCAGCAATGTGGTCGCCTTCTCCTACACACTCAGCGCACAGACATCGTCAAACAGCCTGCAGGAAACTATTGAGAGCAAGCTGGCAAAGCGAAAAGGTGAGAAGGAGCTTGGCCCGCCGCACGGCAAGGATGTGATGGTCTGTGTGATTGATGACTGCAACGTGCCGCAGCTAGAGGAGTACGGCGCGGCCCCACCGATTGAGCTGCTGCGGCAAATGATCTCGCAGGGCGGCTTCTTTGATCGAAAGAAGCTCTTCTTCAAGGAGGTGGTGCAGACCATGGTGATTGCCTGCTGCGGGGAGCCTGGAGGCGGTAAGAATGAAATGACGCAGCGCTTCACCTCGACCATGCTGGCCTTCTGCGTGCCCCAGCTCTCCCACGACGCCATGTGGACCATTTATCACTCCATCCTGAGCAGCTTCTACGAGGCGCGGTCCTTCTCCGCCGAGGTGGCCGCCGCCGCGGGGGCTGTGGTCGACTCCACCTTGACCGCCTACCGCCGCATCGCCGTGGAGTGCCTGCCGACGCCAGAGAAGACGCACTGCACCTTCAACCTGCGGGATGTCAGCAAGGTGGTGCAAGGTATGCTGCAGGTGAAGCCACCGCACTGCGAGACGCGTGAGCAACT
This sequence comes from Herpetomonas samuelpessoai, assembly GCA_030849835.1. Taxonomy (NCBI): domain Eukaryota; phylum Euglenozoa; class Kinetoplastea; order Trypanosomatida; family Trypanosomatidae; genus Herpetomonas; species Herpetomonas samuelpessoai. Next base: position 23,195 of record JASAOC010002100.1, on the reverse strand, counting down.
CATCTCCCTCTGGAGCCACGAAGCCTCCCGCGTGTTCCATGACCGCCTGGTCGATGACACAGACCGTGCATGGTGGTGGCGCTGCGTCCGAGAGACGATTGAGAAGCACTTTGCCACAGACGCCGCGGCCACCACAGAGGCAAACCCGCAGCCGTCAGAAGACCGTGCCTCCGCGCCAGTTTGGACGAGCGAGGAGCTTCGCCACCGGTTTTCCGAGAAGCTGTTGCCGCAGTTCATGTACGGTAGTTGGGGCAGCCGGGCGAGCCGTGATTACCAGAGAATCACCGTGGGCGCCGCCACCGACGAGCTTGTCTATCAATGTCTGTCCGAGTACAACCTGCAGAGCGCTACTCCGATGGACCTTGTCTTCTTTAGCCAAGCCGTGCAGCACCTTTCACGCATTTGCCGCATCATCAACCAACCCCGCGGCCACGCGCTGCTGGTGGGTGTCGGTGGGAGCGGCCGCAGCTCGCTGTGCCGCCTCGCGGCGACCATGATGAATATGGATTTGCAGACGGTCACCATTGTGCGCGGCTACGGCATGGAGGACTTTCGGGAAGAAATGCGGAAGGCCTTACTAGACGCAGGCGCGCGGGGAAAGGAGGTGGTATTTCTGTTGTCCGACCCGCAGATTGTGTGCGGCGAGATGCTCGAGGATGTGAACAACGTGCTGAACATTGGCGAGGTGCCTGGTATGATGCGTTTGGAAGACATGGAAGTCATTATTCGCTTCTGCCGCGAAGGCGCCCTCTCTGCGGGCCGACCTGATACACGAAGTAGCATCTACCAATACTTCGTTGCGCGTTGTCGGGAGCGCATGCACGTTGCGCTGTGCATGTCCCCCATGAGTGGACAGTTCCGCGACCGTCTCCGCAAGTTCCCTGCGCTCGTGAACTGCACGACGATTGATTGGTTCAGCGATTGGCCCCAGGATGCGCTGAGTGCGGTGGCGTCCGCCGTGCTTGCGAAGCCGCCGTCGTCCGAGAAGGCCAACGCGGCGGCAACGGGCGGCGCCAGGAGAGGCAAAGAGGACACCACAGGAAGTGCGGTCACCAATGACGAGGCAACACAAAAGCAGGTAGGCGCGCTCATGGTGTTCATCCATCGCACCGTGAAGGAGGCCTCCCAGGCGCTGTACAAGCAGCTCCACCGACGCAATCACACCACGCCAACCAACTACCTGGCCGCGCTGTCGCTCTTCCAGGACATGGCGCAGGAGCTGCGAACGCGCATCGACAAGGATACACGGCGCTACCGCACGGGGCTCGAAAAGCTAGACAGCGCCAACGCGACTGTTGCACAGCTGAAGAAGCAGATTAGCGACATGCAGCCCGTCCTCAATGCGGCTGCGGGCCAGGCCGAGGAGCAGAAAGAAACGGTGCGCCGCGAGCAGGCCGACGCGGATGTTCTCAAGGAGGAGATGTCCAAGGAGGAGGCCGCGGCGAAGGGCTTGATGAACGACGCCGAGGCGATCCGCCAGGAGTGTGAGGAGGGTCTTGCCGAGGCCATGCCCGCCCTGGAAGCGGCCAAGCTGGCCTTGGAGACCATCACCGCCAAGGACATTCAGGAAATTAAAACCTTCACGACGCCCCCGAGCAATGTGGAGAAGACCATGAATGCGGTGCTCATCTTGCTCAAGGAGAAGGAGGGGTGGGCCAACGCCAAGTCGTGCCTCAATCGCATGGATTTCCTCTCTCGCCTCACCGAGTACCCGCGCGACGAAATGTCCCCGGCCATCATCCGGAAGGTGGCGGTGTTTGTCAATGACCCGGACTTTATTCCAGAGGTGATTGAAAAGACGTCTTTGCCGTGCCGGTCCATGTGCATGTGGGTTCACGCCATGTACAAGTACTACTTCATCGCCAAGGAGGTGGCACCGAAGCGCGAGCGATTGCGCTTGGCGGAGGAGAAGGTGACCGCCGCGCGCGCTGACTTGGTGGTCAAGCAGGCGTCCCTGCAGAAGGTGCTCACGCGCATCGAGGAGCTCGAGGCCGCCGCGCAGGCTGCCCAAGCCAAGGCAGATGGGCTCAACCGTGAGATTGAAACCGCCAAGGCACGACTGCAGCGCGCCGATCAGCTGACCAGCGGCCTCGCGTCAGAGAAGGTCCGCTGGACGCAGAGCCTGCAGTCGCTCGAGGAGCAGCGTGGCCGCGTGGTGGGCACCGCTGCCCTTGGCGCCGGCTGCGTCGCCTACCTCGGGGCCTTCACCATCGCCTTCCGCGCAAGCCTGATGGCACAGTGGAAGCAGAAGTGCCTCGACCTGCGCATCACCTTTGACGAGTCCTTTGCGCTTGAAAAGATGATGCCGGAGGCGACCATTCAGGAATGGACGCTGCAGTCCCTGCCCCGCGACACCTTCTCCATTCAAAACGCCACGCTCATGCACCGCAGCGAGCGCTGGTGCTACATGATTGACCCTCAGGGCCAGTCCGCGGCGTTTGTACGGAAAAAAGAGAGCGGCGGCAATGGGGGCCACGCCCTCTTGACGCTGAAGCAGACCGACGACAACTTCATGCGGAGCATTGAGAACGCTGTTCAGATTGGCCAGCCCGTGCTGCTGGAGGGTGTGGGCGAGAGCCTGGACGCGGCACTCGACCCGATTCTGCTGAAGCAGGTGCGCCGTGTCGGCGGCCGTAACGTGGTAACGCTAGGAGACAAGGAGGTGAGCTACGACGAGCACTTCCGTCTCTACATCACCACCAAGCTTCCCAACCCCGTCCTCACCCCAGAACTGCAGGTGAAGGTCACGGTGCTGAACTGCACGGTCACGCGGGAAGGTCTGGAGGATCAGCTGCTCTCTGATATTGTGGGGACCGAGCGGGCCGCGCTGCAGCGCAGCAGTGACCGCTGCGTGGTGTCCATCGCATCGAGCCGGCAGGAGATTCACGCGCTGGAGGAGCAGGTGCTGCGCATGCTGAGCGAAGCCACCGGCGACGTCCTGGACAACCTCGAGCTCATCAACGCGCTGCGGGTGTCCAAGGCCACCTCGGACAAGATTGCCACCGAGCTTGTGACCATTGAGGAGACCAACCGCATGATCACCTCCGCGCGCGAGAAGTACCGCACCCTGGCCGCCCGTGGCTCCTTGGTGTACGGAGTGATCGCGAATTTGGCGCAGGTGGATCCCATGTACGAGTACTCGCTGCAGTTCTTCAAGGACCTTGTCATATCCGTCCTCAAGGCCACTCGTCGTCAGCAGCAGCGACTGCTGCGGAGGGAGAAGCTAGAGAAAGAGAGGGGCAGTGTTTCGGGCAGCATGAGTGCCCCTGCCCCACGGGGGAAGGCGTCAGGGAGTCACCGCGAAAGCCTCAGTGCCAGTCGCCTGCGGGGTGGCGGCCGCGGCGGTTCTGTGAGCGCTGTCGCCAGCGATGCCGACGACGACGACGATGACAAGGACGCGGAGGGAGAGGAGGAAGGAGAGGAAGACAACGACGTGCAGCCAACCGATGAGGAGCTCGCGGCGCGGGTGACGATGCTGATTGAGGAGCTGACGTGGACGTCGTATCGCGTGGTGTGCCGGGGGCTGTTTGAGAGGCACAAGCTGCTCTTCAGCTTCCTGCTGGCAACCACCATCATGAAGAGCGAGGCACTCATGACCGAGATGGAGTGGGATGTGTTTCTCCGTGGTGGTGTCGGCCGTGAGCTGCCCGAGGAGTTCTGCACGTCAACATCAACGACGTCGTCGGCCGCTGCGAATACGGTGGACCACCGTCCGGCGTACATGAACAGCGTGATGTGGACCGACTTTGGCGCCCTCTGCGCCATGCCCGCCTTCGCCGCCATCTACAAGAGCTTTTTCGCGGAGCAAGAAAAGTGGGCCCGCTGGCTTGTCCATGTGCACGGCGAGCAGGTGCTCCAGCAGCTGCCCAACCCCATCGCTGGGCTCTCCTTGTGGCACCAAACCATGCTCCTGAACGTGATTCGTCCTGACAAGCTGCATGACATGGTCGAGCACCTTGTGCGCGACTTCCTGGGCGAGCGCTACACCCGCGCTCCCGCCTTCAGCATCCGTGACGCCTTTCAGGACAGCTCCAAGACAACGCCGATTATCTTTGTTCTCTCCCCCGGCGCCGACCCCACGACGCTATTTACCTCTTTCGCCGAGGAGATGGGTTTCACAGAGCGGCGGTACATGCTGTCCCTCGGACAGGACCAAGGACCCCGTGCGCAGAAGATTATCGAGGACGGCCGACGCGAGGGCTGCTGGGTGTACTTACAGAACTGCCACGTCTACGCGTCGTGGATGCCGCGGCTGCAGCAGTTGGTGGAGGCCATCAACCCTGCCGAGACCCACGACGACTTCCGCCTCTGGTTGACCAGCAGCCCGTCTCCGGCATTTCCAGCGGCGGTGCTGCAGGCGGGCATGAAGCTCACGCGCGAGCCACCGCTTGGCCTCAAGGGCAAAGTCCGAGACACCCTCTCGTGCAACGCGATTGTGTCTGCCCTGTCCGTCTTTGGCGCCGACGCAGGCGGGACGCTTGCAGACAGTGCGACGACCCCCAGCGCGAACCAGAGCGGGCACAACGGGGATGATGGAGAAGGAACCGTGGCCCATGGACGCAGGGAGTCCCTCAAGACGGGCACGACCCGGACGCTGCGGTGGCGGCGGTTGGCCTTCTCCTTAGCGATGCTGCACGGCATTGCGCTGGAGCGCCGTGCCTATGGCCCACTCGGCTGGAACATCCCCTACGAATGGGGCAGCGCCGATTACGAGGCAGGCCTCTCCACCATCACCACCGCGCTCTCGCGGCTTTCGGACGCCCTTCAGGACTATGCAGACGACGGGACGGCTAACAGTGCGATGACGACGACGACGCCGTACGCGGAGCTGACGTTCATGCTCGGCACGATCGACTACGGCGGCCGTGTGACAGACATGTGGGATACCCGATGCCTCGAGGTGATTGCCAAGCAGTTCTTCTCGTCTCAGGACGGCGGCAGTGGCGACTCACCAAAGGAGTCGAGCGCTGGCTGGACGAGCGGCCTAGGCGGGCGCGTTCCCGCGCTGCCCGACTCGGTGCGCTCCTTCGCCGATTTACTGGCCTTTGTCGATGCGGAAATCACGGACGGTGTCGCGCAGGGTGGCTCGGCCAAAGCGAACATGTTTGGCCTGCACGGCAACGCGGACATCTCCGTGGACAGACGGCACTCGGCGGAGCTAATTGAGTGCCTTGTGCGCATCAACGCCGGAGGAAGCGGAGGCGAGGAGGCCGGCAGCGCCACAGAGACGGAGGAAGGCGCTGAGGATGGCGCGTCAAGTGATGGCAGTGGTGGTGGTGGTCTAGTCATGCAGGTGGCGCGCAGCTTATTGCAACGCCTGCCCAAGCCCCTCCCCCACATTCACATCAGCACCGACATCGCCCCAGAGAAGGCGCCCCTGCAGACCTTGCTTTCCCACGAAAGCGACCTGTACAACCGCCTCATCCGTGAAATGACATCGTCCCTAACGGAGCTCGTCCGCGCGCTCAAGGGCGAGGAGGTGATGACCAGCAAAGCGGAGCGCATGGCTACCCGGCTGAGCTACAGCCAGGTCCCTGATACCTGGCGCAGCGTCGGCTACCTATCGCTGAAGCCCTTGGGCGCCTATTTTGAGGACTTCCTCCGCCGCATTGAGTTCATTGACTTATGGCGCCGCAACGGACCCCCGCCAAGCTTCTGGCTGCCGGGGTTGTTTTTCCCGCAAGGCTTCGTGACCGCCGTGCTGCAGGCCCGCAGCCGTGCGCTGAAGGTGCCCATCGACTCGCTGCACTACCGCTTCCGCGTGCTGAGCCCTGCGGAAGGAGCGCTCGCCAAGGCGCAGCACCGCTCGCGGCTCTCCACCACCACCACCACTGGTGACGGAGGTGAGAGCAACGCAGACGCGGGCGGTGCGGATGCAGAGGTAGTGGGCGCGTACGTGCACGGCTTGTACCTCGAAGGCTGCGGCTGGGATGAAGCGCGCGGCGGCCTAGTGGAGTCCCGGCCGGGTGCGTTGACCACAGAGTTGCCTGTGATTCACTTTGAGCCTGTCCCTGTGGACACGCCACCGGTGCCGGGCATTCGTTACGAGTGCCCCTTGTACAAGGTAAGCTCGCGCGCCGGCACCCTCTCCACAACGGGTGTGTCGACGAACTTTATTGTGAGTCTCTTCCTCCCATCGCTAGATGGTCTCTCGGCCGATCATTGGACGCTGCGGGGGGTGGCAGGTTTGTGCTCCCTCGACGTCTGAGCGTCATGCCTCTTTGTTTTTCTCCCTCCATCTCTCTCCCCCTCTCTCCCTCCCACACACACACACACATGCGGTTTCACAGAGAAAACAACTGTGAAGGGGTGGGGCAGTATGTCAAGGATCCAGTCGAATGCATCTCTGACGCAACTTTGGTTGAGGAAGCCTTGGCCCGTGGACCACGTCACCTTGAAGCGGACGTTTTTTTTTTTTTTTTTGTACATGCTGGTGTGGAGTAGACGTGAGTGTATCGGTGGCCGCATCGCAGGACGTTCCACATTTCCCCCTTCTTGATTTTTCTTCTGTTCTTTGAGTGTGTCTCTGCTCCGCTGCTTTTGTGAGATTCATCATGTAAATCAGATGACGACGACTTGTCTAACAACAAGATGCAAATTATTTCCTGTTTATTACCTGTAGCTCTTTTCTTTCTCTCTTTCTCGAATCGTTTATGTCTTTTCTTTCTTTCTTCTTCTTCTCTTACATACCTGGACGATAAACAGCGAAGAACCTGCAAGGCAGAAAATGTACACGTCGCGACCGCGACAGAAATAACTTCATGTACAGTTGTATCGCACCTTTCACTGGTGCCCTTTCTATTTCCCATCTGCAAATACTCATTCGAGCAACAAAAATAAGAAAGAATCCAGAGCAGCATGGAAAAATAATAATAATACGAGGAGGGAGCGCGCCTCGTGCTCGCCGCTGCGCGTTTCCTTTCCCTTCTGGGCCCCTATCCGCACTGTCAACGTTTGGAGCGATGAACCGAGATGAGGTGTGAGGGCGTCAGGGGTGGTTAGGGGCCAGCAATGCACGTCAAAACAGAAGCACTCCGGGATATTTCTTTGCCGAGTATCTTAGGACCTTCCCGTCGATCCGGAACGTGATGCGCGCGGTGGTGGTGATGCTCTATGCGATGGGGTGCGACGCAACACTATTCTTGTGCATGCTGACGGCCAACACGAATGAATTCTTTATCTTTACCTTTCGTTTTCCCCTCACTGCGTCCTCTCACTGCACTCACGTTTTTTCTTTTTTTTTTTTCCTTTTTTGGTATCCCCTGGAACACGTGAATACGTTTCCTTTCGAAGCAAACCATCAAACCATCATCAAGAAAAGAAGCGATAGCAACACGTCGAAGTTTCGTCTCCCGTTGATCAACCTATTGTGTGTTTTAAACTTGTTCCCCGGACGAGAGAAAACCTCGTGGTGCATCTGTTGGTTCCACTGACGGCCCGCAACGAGCTTTCGCCAAGTCTCCATTTTCTCCCTCCTTGTACCATCTCCTCACTTTCAATAAAGGAGGAGGGAAGAGGACATCCCGCACACCGGTGTGGAGGTAACGGCTGAAAAAAACCAAAAACCATAGCAACAAAGGAAAGCAAAACCCAGCAACACCGTTCGTTGCCACAATAGGAGGGTCTTGCGCTTTCGCTTTTCCCTCATTGCGTCATTCTGTCTTTGACTTTTTGTTTTTTTTTCTCTCCCTTGGTTTGTGCACTCTGCACGTCGTTCCTTTTCTTTTCCTCTTTAACATTTAGAAATCCCGATTCTTTGTTTTCTTCTTCTTCCTCCCTTTGTCGTGCTGCGTTGATTCTCGATCCCATCTTTCCCCGTTTCCCGTTTGCACTGACGTTTCTGTATAGAGAGAACAATCTTCCGCAGAAGAGTTTCTTTCCCTCACACCTTGAGTCTTTTCCATTTCTTTCAACGGTTTCTCCGATAGAAATTCACCCCTCTCTCTTTGTATTCGTTTTTTTTTCTCTTTTCACCGTCGGTTGGGTGGCGGCATAAAAAAAAAGAAGAAGAGGAACAAGAACACTTTGAAGCATACAGTACTGTGCTCCCTCAGCATAGCATTTTGGATTCTCCGTGCGACGACAGCATCCACCGGAAAAAAAAAGAAGAGACGAAGGCGAACACGAGCTAATGAGCAGCAACGGAGCAACCAAGACGGCTTCGCGCACGCAGCTGCCTGTCACGGCAGGGGCAGGGGCAGCCCCCGCTCCCGCCACAGCATCAGGCTCCCGACTGACTGCATCTTCCGCTACTGCGGATCCCAGTGCCCTCTACAGAGGGAACCGCAGCACCGCCAGCAACAGCAACAGCAGCGGCAGCAGCTTCCACGTGGATCCAGCACTGCCCCAAGCCCCAGCCCACACCACCACCGGCACCGGCAGCGCATCCGACGCAGCCAATGGAGAGAATGGACCGACCGACGCCATCATCGAGGAGCTCAAGGCGCTCGCCAAGTCGATGCTGGATGCCACGAATGCCGCCCGTCGCCGCGCACACACGCTGGAGAGCCGTCGCTCTTACGAGGCACTCATGAGCGCGATTGAGGGCCGTGCCGCAGCCACCGCCCCCGGCGCACTCAACGACACCAACCACAGCACCGAAGCTGCCGCCACGCTTGAGTCATCCACGTCGGCCGACACGAGCAGCCACACGCCAGGGGCCCGTGGCGTCATGAACTCGCAGACCATGTCGACGCTAGGCTCGTTGCCCCATACCACCCACCGTGCGGTGCAGCAAACGCCGCCCCCGCACGCACAAGCGGACTGCGCAGACGCAGGGCTGGAGGATCTCATCGAGGTGCCCGAGTCCCTGAGCCGGCCCACCGCCCCTGCCAATGGGAGTAGCAGCCATAGCCACCCGCACAGTCCGGCAGAGGCGGCGGCGCGCAAGGGAAAGGTCACGGCCAGCGCCGAGCGCGACCTCAGCGGCATCTCCGACGGCAGCCACGACAAACCACATCTTCCCACTACCCTGGAAGGCCACAAGGCAGGCGAAGATGACTCCGTGGCGAGCCCCACGGCCGGTGACGAGGAAGAGGAAAACATCTTTGACGGCGTCAAGACGCAGGTATTTTTCCGCACAACCGACGTCGCCGCATACAATAGCATCGCCGCCTCCACATGGAAGCCCGAGCAGCTGCTGCGCAAGCCAGATGGCAGCACCATCCCCGACGACAGCGACGAGGATAGCAGCGAGGACAGCAAGAACGGCGGCTCGAGCTCCTCATCCACCTCTGATGAAGGAAGCGAGGGCGATGACATTCAAGTGGGCCGCTTGGGCACACGGAACAGAGTGGTCATCGGGAAGAAGCCCAAGCGCGTGTACCGTGTGCCGCTCTTCCCCTACGGTGGTGGCATCACAGAGGCGGAGGCTCTCGAGCTTAGTCAGACCTTCACCCGGTGCATCCGCAATAGCAGCCGCGGTGGTAGCAGCAAGGCCGCAGCCATCCCCGCCTTCGTGTCCAAAAATGCGTTTGTAGGGAATACCTACGCGGAGATTGCGCCCCTTGCGGCGAGCCGGCGGGATGCTTTTTCCCCTCAATCGCCTTATGAATTTGTCGTGGAGGTGGAGCGGCCTGTGCTCTTTGACGCCGTGCACGCGCGCGAGCAGCGGCGCCGGCAGTTCCGCGAGCTCGTGAAGAAGGGCGAGGCCCCCGTCACCATGGGCACGTTCAATCTGCGCGTGGTTATGGATCCCATCAAGACTGGCTTCGAGGACGAGAAGCAGTTCCCTATTGTTCGTGGCACCATTGTTGCGGACCGGTACCAGATTGTGCAGCTCCTAGGCAAGGCAACCTTTTCTCGTGCGGTGCGCTGCTACGATCTGCAGCAACCCATCTACGACGACAGCGATGAAGAAGAAGAAGAAGAAGAGGCGGAGGAGGTGGAGGTGGGGGATGGTGGTGCGGTGGTCCCGAAAGCCAAGAAGGACCGCAAGCCCGTAGGCTACGTGGAGGTGTGCCTCAAGATCATCAACAACACAAAGGACTTCTTCGATCAGTCCCTCGACGAGATTCGCCTGCTCACCCTCATCAACGCGCACAAGGACCCTGACGAGGCTCACGTGCTGCGCCTCATTGACGCGTTCTACTACAAGGAGCATACGATGCTCGTGACGGAGCTCCTCTCGGATAATCTCTACGAGTACAGCAAGTACAACCGCGAGGAGGAGGATGAGCCGTACTTTACGCTGCCCCGTCTGCGTCGTATTGCGCGTCAAATCGCAGAGGCCCTGGCCTACGTTCATAGCCTCAACTTAATCCACGCCGACCTGAAGCCCGAGAACATTCTGTTTCTCTCGCATCGTCGCTGCATTATCAAGGTGATTGACTTTGGCAGCAGTTGTTTCCTCAGCGATCACCTCAGCTCCTACATCCAGAGCCGCAGCTACCGCGCCCCCGAGGTGGTGCTGGGCTGCGACTACGACGGCCGCATCGATGTCTGGTCTCTCGGCGCCATTCTCGCGGAGCTCGTCACGGGCGATGTCCTCTTCACCTCAGAGACTGTGCCAGAGATGCTCGCACGCATCGTCTACGTCTGCGGACACCCGCTGCCTCGCCGCATGCTCTGGGAGGGACGGCACACGAGCACCTTTATCAACAAGTTTGGTCTGATTTATGAGAGCAGCAGCGCCAAGGAGCCCGTGGCTGCTGCGGCGGGAGGGACGGACGACAGCAAAGGCGATGACGCCGAGGATGCCGAGGAGCCCTTCTATATTTACACACCCGTGCCAGGCCACGGCACCAAGGAGAAGTCGGCATCCGCGAGCAAGGCGTCGGACAAGGAGGAGCCGTACACGGTGCTGCGCCGCAAGCTGGCCGCCGCAGGGCAGGACGATGAGGCGTTCTTTTCGTTTGTGAAGGCGTGCCTCACGCTCGACCACAAGCAGCGCCCGACAAGCGCAGAGCTGCTCTCGCATCCGTTTATCGCAAACGAAAAGGTGTAACGTTGCTGAACGCACTTTTGAAAGACAGTGCTTGGTGGCGGTGTGGCTGTGGGATTGTGGTGTGATTGCTGAGTTGGGTCGCGGTTTCACTTCTGATCGTGCCCTTCTTTCCTCCGTTCTCTCTCTCTCTCAGCGAAGCTCGATGCGCCGTTGTGGGCTGTCGTATCCATGCATCGTTCACACAGACTTACACGCGAACTTTCACCTTAGCCATTTGCCGTCTTTCTTCCCACTTGCCCATGAATGTTTTTTTTTTCCCCTGAGATTGACTTCGATTCCGTTTTGCATTTCCTCTAATATGTTTGCATTCATAAATTAACCTTCTTTTCTTTTGCTTTCATTTTCTTGTCCCGCTGTTCAATTCTGACTTAATGATTTTCTGTGATTTTCTGTGATTTTTCCTTTTGTCTGTTTTTCTTTACGTCTGGTTCCGTTTCTCCACTTCTTTTTTTTTTTTGTTTTTCTGCGTTTGTTCTCCTTTCTTGTCTCTGTGCTTCATCTCGCGCTTGTAACAAGGCACGTTTCCACATAATCTTTTTTCCTTTTTTTTTTTTGGCAGTGGAACGTGTTGACGGATGAAAAGAAAAAGTGGGAGAAAATTTATAATTCACTCATTTCCTAAGCAATGCGTTTCTCGAGACTTCCTGTTATCGGTGCAGTCTCCTACCTTGGACGAATGAACATGCGCTTCTTTTTCTTTCTTCTTCTTCGACTGTCTTGATCCGTTATTCTGTTTTGTTCAAGAAATTCCCGTGCTTGTGTTTTTCCCCAAACGCTTCCTTCCTTGCTCTGTCTCGTTGTCCTTTCGTCCCAAGAGGAAAATAAAAAAACTATTTACCGCACGCGCCTCCTTTCTTCGTCTTTGCCCAGACACCCGAAGAAGTCATGTTCTTTCCGCTGTTTTTTTTTTGTCTTCTTCTCTTTTTTTTTTTTTTGCCGTGCTTGTATATTTGTTTTTTCTTTTTCATTTGCATACTACTTTTAGAGCTATCTCTGGCGTGCTTCGGATGATCGGAATGCGTTGTTGGCGTATATCTGCGTTTCCTTCCGTCAATTTTTTTGTCTCCTGTGTGTGTGTGTGTGTGTGTTGCCGCTGCGTTGTAGACGGACACGGAGAATGAATGACAGCCTCCTGCTGGAGGTCCCTTCTCTCGGTGCATCTTACCTCTCTTTCCCTTTCTCCAAGGATCCTCGCGGCTTTTTTTTTGTTTTTTTTTGTTTGTTTTACATTGTCGACTGCTTTCCCTTGTCCTAAGCTCCATCGCTTTGCCTTTGCCGTCTGTGTTTCTGTTTAGAGCCTCTTTCCCGTTCCTCTTCCTTGTTGCTCTGTTCTTGCTTCCCTTCAGGCACCTCACACACGCACACACACACACACACAACTCTTTCTCTTTCTCTCTCCACTTCTCTCCACCTCTCTCCACCTCTCTTTTCCTCTGTCCACACGCGCGAATCACGTGTGCAAGCATAAAGCTCTCCCTAAATGAAGAAGAGCGGAGTTCGCCCTTTCAAAGCCCTTACACGCTTCTTTACCACAGACCCTTACGCATACAATCCACCCACCCTCCCCCCACAGAACATGAATCGAACATAAAACCATAGCAAAAAAAAAAAGAATGAGTGACACAATCCAGGTGGACATGGAGAGTCAAAGCCGTCTAGAGGTGAGGATGGATGCTCGACATGCGTCACTTGAGTGTGTCTCATCCGGGATAGCTGAGACGAACGATGATACTTGCCTCGACGAGCCGTTTTTTTTTTTTTTCTCGTGAGGTAGCAAACCCTTCTCCGAACGTGGGCCAGAAGGGGATCCCGGCGGAGAAGAGGCAAAGTGTGCCAACTGGTGAGGGAGGGTTTCTTACCTGAGCGGTGAAAGAGGCAGTGAAGCACTCATGGTGCCCAAGACCACGGAGTAAAGAAAAAATAAAATGTTGAAAGTGATAACACACAGCTTAGTTGACTGCTGCCTCCTTTCTCTCTCTTTTTCTCTTTCATATTTTACCTATCCTCTCTTCTCGTAGTGTGCGCCTATTTCCCAGCGCGTTCTGCGCCACATGTCTCCCAGCGCGACAGACATGTGCGACGCCCCTGTCGCCTCACATCGCACCCACCCATGTCTTCGCTTCTCCTCTCGTAAATACCGACTCATGGCGCTGCTCTGCGTGGCGTGGCTCTTTCTGTCCACAGATGCATTCGCGGAGCCTTCGCCCGCTGCCTCTAAGCAGGCAGCACCTCCCCCTGCCCTCACGTGGTCGGCGCTGGTGCGCTGGACGTCCGCGGCGGGCTGCGTCACGACGAACTGCGACGCCCTCCAGTATTTTTACAGCCCTCGCAGCGGCCTGTGCCACCACCCGTCCCGGACTGCCCTGCGCAGCGCCGCGGCGGCAACGGCAATGGCGCCCGGTGGGGTCGACCCACGTGTTTGCTGTCGCCCCGTCGTTCTCGTGACCACGCGAGACAAGGACTGCCCGAGCTGCCACAACGTTTGGGGTCAGCTCGCACGCAAGTACCGTGCGGAGATGGCGCTGCTGGAGGAGCACGTGACGTTTGTAGATGGCGGCGACCCGCTGGTGGGTCAGCTCACCCGGTACCCGTATCCTCTGCCCTTGCCGTACACGCAGGAGCAGCTCATGGAAAGAGAAGAGGTCGGCGCGACGGCGGAAGGAGAGGCGTCTCCGCTGCCCTTGTTGCATCTGCGGGTGGCCACCGCACCGAATGCGACGCTGCAGGACGAGCACACGGCACGCGCGGCACTGACCCCTGAGGAGCGCGAGGCGCTTCTCTCTCACGAGACCGCCCTGCGCCGTCGCGCGGCGTACATGGCCGCGCACCCGGCGCGTATTCTGACGCATCAGTGGGAACCGTTTATCCGCAAGGCGTTCGCGGGGCAGGGCGACTACGTCTTCCGCGCGCTGTTTGTGTACCCGCACAATGGAAGTGTGATGCGGGATGCGTTGAACGAGAATATCGCCGAGGGCGTGGACGACTACATCCATTTCTACATTAACGTCCAGTCATTTTTTATGGCCGTGAAGAAGTCGATTCGCGTGTTCCACGATGTGATGCGGGATGAAACGTTGGCTCACTGCCCGGAGTAGCGTTGAGTAATATGTTTACGTTCTTCAGAGAGCGAGGAGAGACAAGGAAAAAAAAAAAGATTCATCATGTGAAAGACACATCCCGCGTGAGGGCACGGCCTTCGCTCTATGGGCACATCAGCACAACGAAAGAACCCCCTTGCTTCATTGCTTGCCTGCCTTGGGCGTTCCAAGAAGTACTGGTTCGCCTGCCGTCTTGTAGAATATGACAACAAGAAGAAAAACAAAAAGAAAAAGAGAAAATAAATACATAAATAGAACCGAGAGAAGTAAACATGTATGCACAGGTGCCTGAACGAGTGGAAAGGACGCCGATTTCGTTTTCCGCGAGACGGAGACGTACCCTTGACAGCAGAGAAAGACACACAGGGATTGCTCTGCGTTGAAACGAAAAGCTCACGCGAATGGATGCGGTGCGGAGCTCTTCTTCTTCTTCACACCGTTGTTCCCTCTTTTGTTTCTCTATTTTCTTTTAAAAATCTCTACTCTCTACTTCACTGTGTCGATGTTCATATACGTGCAGCAATTTTTAGGGTCTTCTACCACCCCGATCAACTTCAATTCACACTGTCGCTGTCGGCCTGACTGGCGGAGCAAAACCCACACACAAAAACATCCTGCTGCCGTCTGGTCAGTTCAAAAAGCAAAATTCTTTTCCTGCTCTTTCTTTCATCCGTGATTTCAGAGACTAACAGTTTTCATTTCTTCCCGTGACGCACGCACACAGACAGACAGACACACGCAATTCTCTAATATCACAAAAACCACAACAATACGTCAAAATTATGTCTGACAACGTAGGCACTGCTGCTGGTGAGGCTGCCTCAACGGCTGCGAAGCTGGCGGCCAGCACTTCGTCGTCTCCTGCCACGATGGATGTGGCTCAGCTGATGCATTTTCTCATTGGCAGCTGTCTGTCGTACGGTGTGGTGGTCGGCGCCTCCATTCTCAAGGTCCCGCAGATTGTGAACGTGGCACGGAAAAACAGCGCCGAGGGCATCTCCCTCACGTCCAACTACGTGGAGCTGCTGTCGTACGTCATCTCGACCAGCTGGGGTGTTGTGCAGGGGCTTGCCTTTCGCGACTTTGGTGAGAATACATTTATCTTTGCACAGCTCATCGTCCTTGTTGTGATGGTGGCGCGTCTGCAGGGTCAGCTGCCCGCGGCCCTTGGCGTCATTGCCAGCGAGCTCGGCCTCTTCTACGTGATGTGCCAGGGTGTGGTGCCCCGCTCCGTGCATGAGTCTCTGCTCAGCGGGCAGATCTTACTGAACATCTCTAGCCGCGTGCCGCAGATTATCCTGAACCACCAGAATGGCTCGACGGGGCAGCTGTCGTTCCTGACGTTCTTCTTGGCCTTTGGCGGTGGCATCGCGCGTGTCATGACGACCGCGTTGAATGTGCCGTGGGAGAAGGGCAAGGGCGTGATGCTGGCGCAGTTCTCCGTCGCCGCCTCGCTGAATTTAATCATCATTGCGCAGATTCTGTTTTACGGGTACAAGGCACGGCAATCCGCAGAAGGGGTGAAGCAGAAGAAGGGCAAGCGCGTGAACAGCTCAAAGACGGATTAGGAAAGAGAAAAGCAGATCCCCCGCGCATGAAATAACCGGCTGGAGACAGAACCACCGTTCCAGACGGAAGCCGCTTCCCTCTCTTCGCTGCTTGGCAGCGCCTATAGCACCTGAGATAGCGTTTTTGGGTCTTTCGGTTTCCTTCTCATTCTGTTCAAAAAACACACGGCCCTCAAACCCCACACGAAAAAAAACAACAAGCAACAGGAAAGAGGGAGAGGAATAAACGCGAAAGTGGAAAAAAAAAACGTTTCCCACAATGAAACGGCTGACACAATAGCGAAAGTTACGCGCGAGGTGAAAAACGGAAATGGGACCCATTCATGTTCCCTTGTTCCGGCGCAACGATGCACCCAGGTTCAGTCCCTAAAGAAAGAGGGGTTCTCTCTGTGCACATCGGCCTTTCGCTGTGAGCATCCGTCAGTCTCCCGCGATGGCGTGTTGCAGATCCACACTTCCCCCCCCCCACACACAGAGGTACCGCATCTGCTCACACGCGCTCAGAAAAGAAAACACATCGGCTTGGGTATGACAAACACGTTTGAGCGACTACAACCAATGCACGGATTCTCTACCTCCTCTGCACAACCACTCGTCCTCGTGCTTTTGCGTGAGAGGGGAAGGACAACCACAGCCTTGGAAAATCTAAAAAAAATATACACGCACTTCGTCAAGCAAAGGTGACACGCGCACGCCACCCATACATCTCTAGAGAAAACGCACACGCAAGCGGATGTTACCTCTCGGGTAGAGAATCTAGAGAGACAAAAAGGAGCTGATATCACAAGACTGTTGGCTCACAACAATACCCACACCAGGTAAACATCTTTGTTTTTTTGAGAAGAAAAATATCGATCAGGGCAACACGTCCAAGAGAACGGTTGGGTAAGAGAGAAGCGAGGGGGGAACACGTGAGAGTACTCATCTAGTTGCCTCATGCCTTCCTCACCTCTCCCCATTGGATCTGCCCGCGTGCGAGCGGCCAAGACACCGTCGAGCACGTCGGTCTCTCTCACCGCGCTGCTCTGTTCTCCGACGCTTTCTTGGCAGGCCGCGCTCGCTTGCTACTATACGTTTCAATCCCAAGGGACCTCCCGTACCGTAGCTGCTCCATCGGTCGTGGATAGGAGTGGACACAGGAAGCAAGGCGTGCCGAGCCTCACCGGGCAGTCGACTTCACTGCCCCAATCTTCCCTGCAGCTCCGCCAAGCACGGCTGCGACAGCAGATGCACGAAGCAGACGCAGCAGACCAGGCACACATCCGACACAGTGCACACACAGAGGCGGCCCCTTCCACCCTTCACACGGGTTCCCGTGAGAGGGCGACTTCGGCGGCGCAGGGGCATGGAAGCATGACCCCTGAGGCTGTGTTTTGCTTGTATCACAGGCTGGTGGCGGCCTGCGGCGTGCGTCCTGTTCGCAGCTCGGGGCCGCCCCCTGCAGAGCGGACAGGTGCGTTGGGAGGGGAAGGCCTTTCGCCCCATGTGGCACGGGCCTTCCTTGCGCACGCGGCTGCTCGGCAACCCCTGTTGAGTGCCTTGAACAAGACACAAGAAAATGAGGGGAAGACGCTTGAAAAGGCAGCGCCCTTGGTGAACCCCAGCGCGGTGCTGAATGCGGCTCTTGTCGCCCTTCTCCATCAGCATGCGATGCACCCGAGCGGCGCTGAAGAACCGAGCACCGCCACCGCCCCCCGTGTGACTTCAGAACCTGCTATGGAGAAGGCACATTCTTCTGCCCCGGCCTTTCACGCGTTGCGGCGCGTGATGCAGAACTGTGAGTCGCTCGGGCTCATTGCGCACTACGTGCGTGACACAGCAAACGCCATAGGCACTGAAGAGGAGACGGCCCCAACACTGGCTCCCTCCTTCACACCATTTCTGCAGGAACTGGACCGGCAGTGGGAGCGTGCCTTCGCGCAGTTGCGGAGGGATTCTTCACCAGGGCAGCAGGGTCTCGGAAACGGTGCGTGGCAGGCTGCTGCTGAACGTCACCCGCGCCCGCCTGAAGGTGACGCTGATCTGGTCATCCATGAACCAAGCACCGACAACACCGACGATGCCGTGGCGGTTTCTCTTGCCCGTGCGTTGTTCCCCCACGCATCTGAGGACTTGCCCACTCCCGAGGCAGCCTTGGCACCCGGTAAGGGTACTGTCTCATCCACACTGGACCTTGCGGAACCGTTCGACGGCAACGAAGGCAAGGCGCCACCCTCGCTACACGCACTGGCGCGTGACACTATCACAGCAATTTCCTTTATCTCGCAGATGCGCATATGTCGAACGGTAGCGATAGCCCCCTCGCGTGCCGCCCCGTCCGCATTGATGGAAGAAGGGCGTACGGAGGAGATTGTGGAACTCCAGGAACGTGAGTGGCTCTGCAGGCTCCTCCAACGGGCCGTCCCCTTCTGCGGCTTCGCGCAGCTGCGTGCGCTTTTATTGTCGGTGTGCGATGCGGAAAGGTATCTACTGTCCCATGCGCACTGCTCTGTTCACCCGAATCCCTCTGTGGGTGCTACTGAACCGACACCGCGCGGCATCCGGCTGATCCAGGATATGGCTCCTCTACTTGAGGTCATGCTGGCGTCCGCGATAGCCGCGGCTGGCGGCTCGGAGGACATGATGTCCGCGATCTCGCCCTTGTGTCACACAGAACACCAGCGCCCCCCAAAGGAACCCACACCCGCCATACGCTCTGACATGGACGCACCATCACTCTTGTTACTCCCTCCCTTGGTGTGCAGCAGCTCCGTGGTGCGTGCGCTCACGAACAACCCTAGTCTTACTCGCGGTTGTGACGATGACGAAAGCATTTCCAGGCATCTGAAAGAACTTTACATGGGCCTGGAGACGCACGAGAACACAGCACGAATCGACAGGGACACGACTTCTCCATGGGAGCTGGCCTTCCTGGGCCATTCCCGTGACAGGAGCGCGGGTGCGACAGCTGACACACCCATGCGCATCGCCCCATTTCCGCAATGCTTGACACGAGCAGCAGAGATATATGGCCAGCCAGTCCCGACCCTGTTAGAAGGTTGGGCTTCCGGCTGTGTAGCGGTAGCCCACTGGCTTCCACTGTGTTCCTCCGCTTCCACTGTCACGCCCGAGGCTGTCCTCGGTCACGCGCTCGCCGCTGCGGCGATGGGCATGTCCACTCACCCAGAGACGTTGGCGCGCACCGGGGCAAGGGAACGCGTGCCGTGTGAGGCGACCTTGAGAAACCTGTTTTATCAGCATTTCCTCCCTGCTGCTGCTGTGGGACACTCTGTTGGCTCCTATGCGCACCAGCCCGGTGTCGGGACGCACGTGGCGGTGCTCAGTGTGGCACTGAAGGAACTCTTGTCACCCGTCAAAGCGGGCCACGGAGGCGAAGACGTGGATGGGGATGAGACGGGCGGTGAAGGTCTCTTCCGCAACCAAAATGCCACACGACATGCCATGGGCATCACGGCGACAGAAGCATTGCTGCGTGGATTGCTCACTCCGCCAGAGGTGTCCTTGAAGAACCGCCAGGCAACGCGGGAGGATGCGGCGGTGGCGAGAGCATCAACGGATCACGCTGACATCATGGTGCAGGGCAACGATGCGACCACTGAGCAGGTACAGATGGTGCGTCTCATGCGTCACGCGCTGTGTCGCTGGGTTCGAACGCGGGAAGCGACCTTGGAGCAGGCTGCCCATCTTCTCGGGTGTCTGCTTCGCGTGATGGACGCCCCCATGCTGAAGAACACCCTCTCCGAGTCCCGAGACGAGCTGATTGCGGCATTCCGTGACGCCGTCAACACAGAAGGCTTCCGGTTGGAGGAGCAGACAACGACGGCCGCAACACCGCACACACGTTTCCAAGCAGCTGGCCCACAGCCGTCTCGAGCTGAGGAAGCGTCACGCTCAGAAATGGGTGAAATGGAGCGTTGGCTCGGCCTCCTCCGCGTGCTACCGCGCGGCGCCGCTGACGAGGTGCATTTGACGGTGTGGCTGTACTGGCTGCTGCGCGCTGTCGCACGGTGCGAGGACACAGAACTCAACCAGACGCGCGCTGGCGTGGGCGGTGCCAGCGAAGTCAACGATGCATCGGTTCTGCTGGCGATGCTGCGCACCACCACCACCACAGGAATACCCTCCACACCAAGCGTTTCACGTTCGAGAGCTTGCAGCGAACACCAGGCCATGGCTGTGGCGGCGAACCTCGGGTCCCACCTGCGGGACTTCCCCATGAACGCTGTCGCGCCGCCCATGGTGTTGAACTGGGTGGTGTCACGCGTCCCACGGCTGTCCTGGGCCGAGGCGGCAGGCGTCCT
Organism: Herpetomonas samuelpessoai; assembly: GCA_030849835.1. Lineage (NCBI taxonomy): Eukaryota > Euglenozoa > Kinetoplastea > Trypanosomatida > Trypanosomatidae > Herpetomonas > Herpetomonas samuelpessoai. The sequence goes on along the minus strand of JASAOC010002100.1, from coordinate 3,283 downwards.
GCGACAGGGCACATCGCGTGCTGACAGGCAGAAGCCATTCACAGCACCCTCCAGGATCCACCAAGATGAGGGGCCCCAGACTAAGAAGCGAGAAGAGACGGCGTCTGAGAGGAAGGCGTCACCCATGTCAGACCGCACAAAGCCAGTCAAGCCAGGGGCGGTCATGTCAGAGAGAAGAGCACCGGCCTTTGTGTACCTCGCCTTGCCTGTCGACCGCATCCAAGACATGCAGCACGCCGTTCGCGTCCTGGGCAGCTTGCGCGAGGCCAACCGAGACGCAGCGGAGCGTCCCACACCAAACGCAGACCTGGACAGGCACGCTGTCGTAGACCAGGAGCCTTCTCGAGAAAAAATACAGGCCTTGTACGAAGCCATCCGCAGCGGGCTCCTCTGGACGTGGTACGCGCGTTCCCTGCACGCGGTGCTGTCCTACGTGGCCGCGGTGCCTGTTGAGCGAGCCGTCCTTTCGGAAGCCTCCCCTACGGCTGCGATGACACAGACGACCACGGAGCCTTCCTCGTTGCATCTCGAGGACGGTAACGAGGGTGTGCTTCTGACTTCCGATGAGGGTCCACAGGTGGCGCTGGCGTCGGTGACAGGCGGCGCCACTGCCACTGTGACGGAGGGTAATGGTAGTGGTAGTGGTGGAGCGATTCGCATTCCTGTCCCTCTCCTCGGCCACCTCGTGCTGCAAGAGAGGCACGTCCACCAGCAATTCTTGAACGCCGTGGCGATGAGCGCGTCCACAACTGGCCTGCAAAGCCAGTCACCGCCTCCCACCACGACGACATCGGCGTCAGTGGAGACGCGACGCTTGACGGACCGAATTGTGTCCCGTGCCCATCGCCTTTTGTTGGGTGATAGGTCGTCGTCGTCATCGTCGGCTGCTGCTGCTGCTGCCGCTGCTAGCGCGCTGGTCTCAGCTTCTTCTCCATCGGCGCGTGCTCGTGAAGTGACGCGAGCAGTGGCTCAGCCGATGGGGATGGCCACGTCTACCACTGCAGGAGAGAAGCTGCGGCATCAGGATGCGGGCTCACGCAGCGCAGAGGAACTCCCTCCCGTGGATGAGCACCTTGGCGGTCTCCTGTTCCGCATCAAGCGTGCCCTATCGACGAGGACGGGAGAGGAAGAAGCGCTTTCGTCCCCAGCAGTTGGCGCAGAACCACTACACGACTTGAAGAAATAGCATTGCCCCCGAGGAGGTTGACAAGTCAATGGGCAAGGGGGGAGGGCACTCTTCTTTTTTTTTTTTTAAATATTGTATTGTCTTCTTGTTCATCTTCTTGGTTCCTTTTGTGCACCTCTCTCTTTGAAAAGGAGGGAACGGTTAGGGGTTTGGTGAAAACCAACCAGGGAACGCAGAAAACAAAACGAAGGCAAACACACACACACACACACAAAAAAAAAAAACAGCAGCAACAGCTAAAACAACAACAACAGCATTAACCCTTTCCCCTTCTATCCCTCAAGAAAGGAGGACATGTGTCCGGTTACGAAGAAACAGGAGCGTTTTCCTGCACGCTGCTGCCCACGTGCTCTTCTCTGAGGCACCCTCTCGCGTGTACAAGAAAAGTGGTGGAGGAAAGAAAGGGAGAAGTATCAACCTTTCCTGGTAGAGAGATCACTGGCACAGAAGTTTCCTTCTCCTTCTCCTCCTTCATGGGCCTTGATTCCCAAATCTGAGCTGCACCGCTGCTCGCCTCCTAGGATCCTCAAGTGACGATTGCCCTTTGAAAAAGCAATTGCAAGCGAGGCTCTCTCTCTTTCTTTCTCGTAACGTTGTCGTAGGAATCAACTTATCGGAGCTTCTGCATTGCCACCACACGACTTCACATCGTGTTGTGGTTCTTCAGATTCCTTGTGTGGGCAACGATCCGTTAACGCTATCCATAGGTGTTGCACTCCTCTCGTGCATTGTGAAGAAACATTGCTCTTCCTCTTCTTTTGTTTTTCTCCCCCCACCTGCCTCTCTTGACAGAGATTTCTTTTCTTCTTGTGTGCAGCTCCTGTGAACCCTTCGTATTCGTTGCATTTCTTTATAAAGTTGTATATTCTCTTTCTCTCTTTTCTTTTTCACCTTTGCTATTCTTGCTTTAGCCTTTTCAGCGCCCTCGCAGATCCTGATTGATTAGGGCACGTTCTTTTTAAAAATTGATTCATTTTTTTTTTCTCCTACAGGACGTATTGCACCAGGAAACGTTGCACGACAATATCACGAGATCTCCGTGTTATCTCTCTCTGTTGTGTTCCGCATCCAGTAGACGGAACCCCTGAGAGTCGATCTTCAACTCCTTTTTTTTTTTTTTGGTTGAGCTGACAAACAGCCGTGAAATCGATCTTCTCACTTTGCAGTGATTTACGACCGTTGCGCTTTTCATCCGCAGAATTGTAAAGTACCTGTCTGAGAGGCCGAGCGCATACGCGATCATCTTTTAAATTCATTTCAACGATTTACTCTCCTTCTTCACACTCTCTGTTGCGCACCGTCCTCTCTCTCATCACCTCGGAGCCTACGAGGATCTTTACCCTATTTCACTCGCTGAAACGTAGAAATCAGCGCTGAATCGCTGCGCCAATCCTGCGCTTGATTCTTCTCAGACGTCCCACCGCATTATACGTCGTTTTCCTTTTTTTTTTTTTTGTTTCCTTTTCCCCTTCGCGTCTTCTTACCGTCACAAGCGGCACTGCGCTCCTTTTTTGACTGTCTCCTTCCCTCGTCATTTTTTTTTTTTTGCGTATCTCTCTCTTTCTTTCTTGCTCCGCTGAGACGAACCATACGAAAGCCTCTTTGTTTCTTGTGTACTTACGTCTACCAACCACTGTGCAACATTACCTTTCCGTTTTGGTTGTTCTTCCTCTCTCCGTTTCATAGCGAGGGCATTCAGATTCTCTCTTAGAACGGTTTTGGAACACTCATGAAGTCTTCCCCTCCCAACGTCGAAAAGGAGGCTGTGCGTGTTGCGGTGCGAGTACGTCCTCTTAACGCGCGTGAGAAGAAGCACGAGGGCGGCCGGAACGTTGTCGTTAGCGTGCGTCAGGATAGCGCGGTTGTCACCATCCGCGCACCACCCTCCGCTGCTGCCAGCACCGGAGCGACACCGGAGAAGGATGCGCGACGTGGCACGAACGAATTTCAGTTTGACAATGTGTTCTGGTCCGTTGAAGGCAAGGACGAGAGCGGGGGTAGTCCGGCGACGCAGGCGGATGTGTTCCAGGCGATTGGGCTGCCCCTTGTGCATCACGCCTTCAACGGCTTCAACTCGTGCCTGTTCGCGTACGGGCA